>JFAV03000041.1:73562-84137 GCA_000585475.3 Hanseniaspora vineae
AATGGCCACACTGTGATCTCCATGTGGAACCATCCATCAGGGCCGTTTACATGCATATGCATTGAATTTTTTCAAATAGTTGTTTTGAACTTGATGTTGGATTACGATGACAAACCTTTTTTTTTCCTTCAAATTCTTCCAATGTTTCTTAGTTGTCGCTTAGCCTAGTCATCGAGTAAGAAACTTAGTGAGAAACTGTCAAGTTTTATACGCCAGTGTTCTCTTGACTTTGTCCCACTATTGCCACAAAAGACACGTAAACACAACACCTTCAAGAGAATGTACAATACACAATTTCTCAACCGCCAAAACCCATGTCAGTGTCAGGTGACCATTTTTGTGTTTTTTTTCAAAACAATTTTTATTTTCGGGTAGGGTTCTCTGCGACCCCACGTGGGTACCTTAAAATTTACACCCATCCATTTCCAAATAATTTCTCAGGTGCAACGCATTTCTCAACGCTCTAGGTGTAGAGTTTTCTTTAAATATATTTCAGGGCGTACGCCATCTATTCAATATCTGCAATTATATGCATATTTTTATTTTTACGTTATATAACAAAAAATCATTGATAACAAGACTACCAAAATGCACAATAACAAAAGTTGACACCCACGTTTATCTTTATTATGTTTTGTTGTGGACATTTCGCTATGAAATATATTTTTTTTTCCGCGGAATGCCTTTCTTGCTATACTTTAGGCATTATCACTCACACATCGGATATTTTACTCCTTAGTAAACATGCGTCAGCACTATTCTTCCAGTAGTTTTGTCCTCCTGTGCTGATGACTTTTCTTGTTTTATTTCGTTTTTTACCTTTTAGCTTATTCAATTCTATTTTTCTACTTTTATTATAATACTGATAAACTTAATTAATACTTTATATTGAAAGAAAATTTAAGGGTCGTTCAAGCCCACGTGGAAAAAGAGTTGCCTAAACGTAAACGTACATTCCAAATTATTGATGCATATTTTTTTTTTTTTCTTCTATCTAAATATTATAAAAGATATCGTAAATTACAATATTGTATCAATTCCATTGTATTTATGACTATACGCTGGTTATAAATAACTAATAAAGGAAAAAAAAAAGTCTTGGCAAAAAACATCTTTTCCGCGACTATAAATAGTCTTTTTTTTTTTTTTTTTAGGATTTATCAACAACCAAACCTCTGCGTTTATTCTCAGCAATTTTTATGAAATCACCTTCCACGTGCTTCACAGAGAACCCCTAAAGAAAACAATAAAGTTTATATAATTGACAGGTGAAACAAAAATTTGAAAGAAAGGAGAGTATTTGCGAGGATAATACTCGTGAGATGAGCAAATAAAAAAAAACACAGAAAGCAACAAAAGTGATGATGATGATGATGATGATGGATGATGATGGTGAATTATGAATGACATGGTGGCTGAGTGGGTAAATGCAGCCTTGAGTCAAATGACTTTGTACCAAAAAAAAAAAAAAAAAAAAAGGCCTAAACAGACAATTTTCAATGGTCTGATTCCGCTGAGTTGATGTATTTGTTCTTTTCGAAGCCAACGTTGATTAAATAATTAGTCAGAGCTTGATGATTATGATAACCACAATTGGTGGGAGAGTCCATCAGTTTATCTGTCTTGTATTAGAATATCAAAAAGTGAGAAACTTTTTTTAATCTTGGTAAGTTTGAATATTTTTTTTTCTTCTTTTAATACTGAACCAAAGTCTTCAACGTTTATGAGCATTGAAGATCAGTTTGTTTGGAAAGTTATCTAAATTAAGACAGCAAATCAAGTACATTTGACAAACATATAGTTCAAATACCAAGAAACCGAACCTGAAAGCATCCGCAAAAACACATATGCACATAAGATTGATCCTCAACAGGTACATAAGAAACCACTCACTTTTGAAAGCAGTTTTTGTGACGTTGATCTTTGTGATAGTAGTTCTGTTTTATACAAATCATTTTGAAAAAGTGCAGAATGTCGTGAAATGGGATAACAAAACAAATAGCAGTCACAATTCAAATGCACCTCAAACCTCTAATCATATACACGACACTAATCCTTTCGACAAAACAAATACAGCACACGATAACCCTGATACGCACAGTACAACTGTTCTTAAACCTACCAGTGTGCCTAGTGGAACGCATGAAAACACTGAAAAAACTCATAGCACGCACGGTTTTTTCAAACAGTTTTTCAAAATTTTGAAAAAGGCAAAACCTACATGTGAGAAATTAAGCGATTACAATGTGGGAGAATGTCCGATGAAATCTTCAGTGGCTTATTGGGGGGCAAGTGATGTTGCAAAATGGAAGTGGTTGTCTTATGATAATTTAGTGCAGTGTTTGAAAGTTGATGGTGCAAGCTCAAATAACTTGCGCAAAAAGCACAAGTACTTTATGAATAACTTTGTGGCTTTGTATGATTCATGGGAGTCTCGTATTTGGAACACTTTGTCATCATCTTCCAAATCATCCTCAAGCAGCTCACTGTACCAAGGGAACGGAATTGTTGTTGTTGGAGGGGGGAAGTATTCTGTTTTGTCTCTTCTTTTGATTGAAGCTTTAGAAAGACAAAACAACCAACTTCCAATAGAAATTTTGATTTCGCCCGCTGAAAAAGAAA
Source organism: Hanseniaspora vineae (assembly GCA_000585475.3). Taxonomy (NCBI): domain Eukaryota; kingdom Fungi; phylum Ascomycota; class Saccharomycetes; order Saccharomycodales; family Saccharomycodaceae; genus Hanseniaspora; species Hanseniaspora vineae. The sequence goes on from JFAV03000041.1 coordinate 76,185, forward strand.
ATGAGAAGGAATACTGCACGTTCTTGGAAAACAACTACAACAAATACAGTGCCAAGTGTATTTATTTTGATAGAGTCTTTTCTCAGGATTTGTTGAACAGTTTTGAATTCAAAGGGTTTCAATATAAATCTGTGGCTTTATTGGCGTCTAGTTTTGAAAACGTGTTGCTTTTGGATGCAGACAATGTTCCATTGACAGATATCTCTGAACTTTTCGAATCACATGTGTACAAGAAATTCGGAATGATTTTGTGGCCAGATATTTGGAGAAGATCCACAAATCCAAAATACTACGACATTGCAGGAATCAAAATCAATTTTGATAAAAGAGCTGCCAATTTGATTGACCGTTTTACACCGGCTGAAGTATACACCCCAAAGGATAAACTTTCAGACACAAAATATTTACGTGAAGAAATACCGTACCACGATTTTGAAGGTGCCATCCCTGAAGTGTCTAGTGAAACAGGTCAGTTGTTGATTAATAAGAGAACCCATATGAAAACTATTTTATTGTCTTTCTTTTACAACGTTTATGGCCCAGATTACTATTATCCATTGTTTACACAAAACATGGCTGGTCAAGGGGATAAAGAAACGTTTATAGCTGCAGCACATGTCTTGAAGGAACCTTATTACCAGGTTAAATCTCCTTGTGGTATGGAAGGGTATCATAAACAGGATCGCTCTGGGTTTAGAGCTGTTGGGATTTATCAGAAAAATTTCATGCAAGATCATGCTTTGTATGAACTTTCCAAGAAAGAAATGTATGATAAATATGATCTTGAAGAAGACAGTTCTGGGAATAGCAAGCTAAAAGACGCATCACCATACGAATACGACCCGGAATACAACCCACTTTCTAGCTATTTAAACCTGTTTTTCAAAAACAAAAGCACAGAACCAGAAAATATGTTTGCGCACTGTAATTACCCAAAATTTGATCCTATTGAAATGAGTGCAAAAAAGGAGTTTATGTGGGAAGGCGAACATTTTAGAGTTTTCAAAAAAAATAGAGTCAATGGATTTGATGTGGAACTATCATTTTATAAAACGTTCGATGCCCATTTGTGTCGTAAAAAGAAACGTGTTGAATTTTCTTATTTGAACAATAAGATTAAGGACGCATCTCAATGGGACGAGATGTGTAAGTTCATTCGTGAAAAGCTGACATTTTTGCAAGAAAACAAGCTTGTGTGAATTTTTATAGAGTTATTAATAACGTTTAGTTTGTAATTATGGTGGGCGCATTTTTATCAGCAGTCTTGAACATTATAATAATCACTGGCGGAGGGCACAATAACTTATTATAAGAATCTCAATAACATGTCGGGTTTCAAAAAAAAAAAAAAAAAAAAAAAAAAAAACACAGATCTTTTCCGCATAGATTAGATTTTATCAATTAAATAATTACATTGGTGATCAGACAAAACAAATTCTAAGCTTTGTTTCTGTAATTGGCATCACTGCTTTTTAGCTTGATATTTTAATTATCTTGCTGAGTTTTTGAGCCAAACTTATGTAATCGGACCCAATCCTTTCTCAAACCTGCTCACGTGGCTTGACATTGCGTGTTCTAGATTTGAGCTGGTTTAATCACACACATTCTGAAGCAGACTTGAAAAGTTTCAATGTACCAAACACTTTGATCAATCTTCTAATTACTCTTTGCCATTTTGAGTTATGATAAACACAAATTCAAGAATTCTTGCAGTGATGGGTTCACACTTTGATAAGCATAATAAGCCCTGATTCTTACTCCTGTTTGAGTGTGTCGTTCCTAATACGCTTTTGGTCTATTGCGTCGCGTCGCATACTGCTGATAAAAAAAGTGTATCAATATTCTGTACGGTCATTAACAGAGAAAAAGGAGATGATTTTATTCCAAGAAACATCGAGAAACAAAAAAAAGGAGAAAATGAGATGAGCTGCAAAAAAAAAAGGAGATAACAAAGCCCACAGAGGTTAGTTTGTTTTTCTTTTTTTTTTTTCAAAAAAAAAAGTTCGAGTTGTTGTCGGTGCTTTTGATGAATGTTGACGATTTTATTTCGAGGAAATTTTCGTGCAGAAAAGGGAGTTGAACGCTTTATATTTGCTTGCTTGATAATGCATTTGATGCATACCACGATAAAAATGTTTATACTGCTTTAATTTAATTCATTTTATTTCATATTGCCCCTCGTTTTTCCAGTATATGGTCGATGTTGAAATAATAGGATCTTTTCTCTGTATTTAGAATAATTTTTGCATATTGTTGCAGACAGTGAAGTTTTCGTTTGTTTATTTTACCAAGAAATTTATTTATGGTTAGAACATATATAACTCGCTTTGTTTTTTATTACATGAATACTTATTCCGAGTAAGCTCTATTTAACACAATTTTCAAGCCACTTTTTTATACGGCACAAGAACTTCAACGCTAGAAATTAGCAGCACCAAAACCAAAAACAAAAGAAGAAAACAAGTTAAACATGCGGAAACAAGCGTTGATAAAGGTGTTGACTGGGGCTGTTACCGTGCTGGTGATATTTATAATTTCTGTCAACTACTATATCTCCACAAGAACCAATGCTGAGGAAAGTGCACTTGCTCACGGATCCAGTGGCAAGGGCAACTGGAATGCGCACGAAGATGAGTCTGCACAGAATTTGACAGATTTTCGAGAAAAAGGCGACAAGGAAAGCTCAAAAGAAGATCAAGGTAAAGAAGAAGGCCATGAGGATGGGAAAGATATAACTGATGACGGAAATCCACAAGCAACCGCTTCGTCAACTTTGAGTGAAAGTACTGACACAGATGCAGTGCATTCGTCTCAACACGATGTTCCACCAGCTTATGAATATTTCGAAAAGTTTTTTGATATATTGATCCAAGCAGGGCCCAAGTGTCCTGAATTGAACGATTACAACAGAGAAGAGTGTCCTATGAAAGGATCTGTTGCGTACTGGGGGCCACAAGATTATGAAAAATGGAAATGGTTGTCTTACCAAAGTTTGATAAAGTGTTTGAAAGTTGATGAAGAAAGTTTTGAGGATTTACACAAAAAACATCAGTATTTTATGGATCATTTCACCACTTTGCATGAACAGCACGAAAAAGAACTTTCGGAATCAGGAACATACACAGGAAAAGGGATTGTTGTTGTTGGAGGTGGGAAATATTCTGTTTTGTCGCTATTGTTGATCAAAGCTATCAAAGAGCAAAACATTAATTTGCCTATTGAGATTTTGATTCCACCAGCAGAAGCGACAATGGAAAAAGAATACTGTTCGTTTTTGGAAGAAAACTATTACGAATATAATGCCAAGTGTATTTACTTTGATAGAGTTTTCCCTCCAGCACTATTGGAAAAATTTGAGTTCAAAGGGTACCAATATAAATCCGTGGCTCTTATTGCATCCAGTTTTGAAAATGTTTTACTTATTGACGCAGACAACGTGCCTGTAACGGATATTTCCAATGTTTTCGAATCTGAAGTCTTCCAGAAAATCGGAATGATCATGTGGCCAGATTACTGGAGAAGATCCACAAACCCAAAATATTACCAAATTGCAGGATTGGACATTAACTTCAAAAATAGAACCTCAAATCTAGTAGATTTTTTCACCCCTTCAAAAGTATACACTCCTCATGACAAATTAGATGACATGGATTTTTTGCAAAACGAATTGCCGTACCACGAATTTGATGGGGCCATTCCTGATACTTCAAGTGAGTCCGGTCAATTGTTGATCAACAAAAAAACACACATGAAAACCATTCTTTTGTCGTTTTATTACAACGTTTACGGTCCAAAATACTACTATCCATTGTTTTCACAGCACGCCTCAGGTCAAGGGGACAAAGAGACTTTCATCGGAGCAGCCCATGTATTGAACGAGCCTTACTACCAAGTCAAATCGAGGTCTGGTGTGGAGGGCTATCATAAGAAAGATAAATCGGGGTTTAGAGGTGTTGCCATATATCAAAAAAATTTCATTCAGGACTATGCTTTGTTTGAAATTTCAAGAAGAAAAATCAGTGATAAATATTCTCTAGATGGCCAAGCACCAAAAAAAGACATTGAATTTGACCCAGATTACGATACATTCAAGAGCTATTTGAACTTGTACTTCAACAACGAAGTCACCGACGCCCAAAACATGTTTGCTCATTGTAATCTACCTAAATTTGACCCGGCAGAAATGGCTGAAAAAAACGAATACACATGGGAAGGTGAACATTTCAGAGTTTTTAACAAAAAAAAGACAAATGGGTTTGATTTGGAAAAATCATTTTTCAACACTTTTAACGACCATTTGTGTCAGGATGACGACAACTATATTCCTTTTTCATTTTTGAAAAATAAATTGCACGAAGAATCGCAATGGGACGAAATGTGTAATTACATTGACAAAAGGTTGGAATTTTTGAAAGAAAACCCTGAAAAGGTAGTGTGAGAAAAAGAAAAAGAAAAAGAAAAAGTTCTTCTAATACATAATTTACTAAGGTTAAGCAACTATGCGCGACTCAACGAATAGCTTATAAATTAATAGGTTTATTTATTTCTCCAATATGTATAATTACTATAATTGAAGAGTTTTGTACTTTGATGATCGAACTTACTGCAAAAAAATAAATCTGTCACCAAAAAAAAAAAAACCTCTTCAGCTCACGTGATTCTTTTTTTGCTGAATGCTCAATTTGGGGTCTGTAATTTTTTCCGACAAACACACCGATTGCAGAAACGACAGTCAAAACTATTGAGCGTCGACAACTCGAAACTATGACATAAATAACAGTTTCCTTTACCAAGCAAAGCCAACACAGCAAAAGAAATCAAAGAGAAATGTTGCCACTATACTTATTGACAAACTCCAAGGGCCAGCAGCTAACCGTAGAGTTGAAGTCCAACGAAAAAATTCAAGGGATCTTGGACAAAGTAGATTCATGGATGAACGTAACATTGAAAAACGTCACCTTGACGCAGTTTGGGGAAGAACATGCTATTCCAGAGCTTTACATCAAAGGAAGATTTATCAAAAGCATGACTTTACAGAAAGACATTATTGACACTGTGAAAGCTGCAACTAACACAAGCAAAAACAGTGGCAATAACAACAACAACAACAACAACAATAATAATAATAATAACGACAGATACGGAAGAAGATCCCAGCATGGCCACCACCACAATTACCACAACCAACACAGCAATTCCAACTATAGACGGAGAAACTACAACAACAACAACAACAACAACAACAACCATTATCTAAACCACAGTAACTATAACGGCAGACAATCAAGAAATAACACAGGAAACAACAACCAAAGACAACAACAGCAAACTGCTGGTGGATACGCTGAGTTTCATCAGCCAATCAGTCAGATTGAACAGAGCACGCATTTGAAACTTTGAAAGAGCCATATGTTGACCATGTTTGCCGGCTTATTATCAAGAATTGCAAAACATAATGTGTAGCTTTTTTATCAGATTTGTAATTAATAAGGTGCTCAAATTTAGTAGTGCGATAACTATAAAAATATCACGAACAGTAATTTTAAAAACTTTTCTATACTTAGTGTTACAATGTGATGCTGAAGCAAAGTAAATACAAAGTTATGCTTCTTCATATCTTGTGTACTCATCAACAGTTGAGTTTTCAACTCTTTTTAAAACCTCCATATTCACAAGGCTTGAAAGAAAGTATAGGGCCGAGTGAAAACATATATTCATCACAAACCCCGCGTAAAATAGGTGGAATGTTATTGATGCAACGTCTGTCACCTGTGCAACCTGTAACGCATAATGAATGGCATAGGCTAACCCGAAGGGAAAAGAGGAATAAGTCATGAAGAAATTTACAATCTTCCAATAACTTTGATCCTTATTTCTTTGCAAGCCCCACAATAGCACCATAGTATTGATGGAAGAGCTCACAACAAACATGATGAAAAACATGAAAAACGTTTTGGCAATTAGCTCAAAGTATGAAGTTTGATCAACAGACGAAAACGTTTGCTTGCCAACAAACAATACTTGAAAAAATGCGTAGCAAAATAAAAATTTGACTAGTCCTGACAAGCACCAAAGAGAAAACGTTTCAAGCGTGTTGATAACAAAGTTTTCAGAGCCTGCATTTTTCAGCTCAAACTCTTGGTCTTTGTAATCATTTTTACCCTTGATAAGCCCTGTTTGGTTAAATATTTCATCGTGGTCATGAGCAAAGAGTTGAGCTTTTCTCATGATAAAGATCGGTCTGTTTTTGCCTACGCTACTCTTACAAAATAGTCCCACAAGAAAACAAATAACCACACCCGTTAACAGATAACGAAGATAAAATTTTCTCACAAACGGCAATGTCACAAACTCAGGCTGATCAAATAAATCAACAAAGCAAACGAGAAGTTCCGTTGTCACGGTTAAAACAAGTGGCATGCTGATTCCATAAACAAAGCTTTCCCATATAATAAATTTGTCATTCTTTTTCTTGGCAAATGGTTTCTCGGAAGGGGAACTGATGTTGGACATTAAAGTACCAAGCCATGAGGATGCTGCTGACCCACCTGCTAGCAATATTGTCATAGAGCATAAAATTCTATAAGAGATTGTGTTTCTCTTAAACAGAGAAGACAATATAATCACGCCTGCAACAAGCAATGCAAAACATTGAAGTCCAAATAAGAAGCTGAATTTGTGGAAAACCGTTTGAATGTCGGACCCCCGGTAATGATGTGATGAAGAAAGTGCATGCGTTATTTTCAAACATATCTTTTTGTTTTCTGAGATTGATTGATAATAACAATAAGCAAGCATAAACAACACGTAGGCAGAAATCACCGAGCAGCATAAAACCAGCTCCATAGAACCCTTGGAAAACTGTTTGCTTTCGTCAAGTGCCAGAATATCAGACCACCGTGCGAGATAACTACTTTTACCGTTTGTTTTTTCGACCTGCTGCCAAGTCACAGAAAAAGTGTATGGAATTACATCTTCTTGGTCTCTTTTTACAAGCTTGAATTTGTTGTAATCAGTAGAGTATGTAGGGCATTTGTAAGAGTCTAATGAAATTGGCTCCACTTCGAATCCAACAATGACATGATCGTCATTAGCTGAATTCTGAGTGATATACTCATTGCTGGTGTTATCAGAGAAACTGTTGTTTTCATATTTTATGACAAAAGAAAAATGAGTATTCAAATAGTAATCTCGATTTTTGTCACGGTACCCTATCGGAAAGCCTGCTTGTTTGTATTTTTTTTTTGTATCAACTGATGATCCAGCGAGATTGTCATCGATATACCAATAATGTTGATACTCTTGATCAATCCAGCTGGTCAATTTATCAACCGTGTTTGAATCAATTTTCCTTTCGCAAATAACCTGGCAATGCTTATTGTATCCAAACTGCATAGCAACCGGTGAAGCCCATAATCTTTTGAAAGTTAAAACATCCATCAAACTATAGTGGACTGGTCTGTACTCTTCTTTATCATCGTCTTCACTCAAACTGCACGTGAATGGTAAATCATAATAGGGGATAGACTTTAGGTTTGGCTTTTTTGATGACTTGATTTTGTCAAAAAACAACGGCACTTTTTGTGCTAAAGAGTACTGATTTGGTTTGAAATAATCATTGTTACTTTGAACAACCCTTTGTGATGTTGATCCCTTGGTTGGTGTATTACTAGATTCTTCTCGATAAGGTATATTCAGACTCGTTATGTCAATGTAGAAAAAAACAATAGAAATTGCAACGAGTAACACACCTGCTACTTTTATTTTGGTTTTGTGAACTGTTAGCAGCATTTTTAAATGTTTTATGCAATTTTCAAAAGTTTTTCACTTTTGAATTCCTTGTTCAGCGGTTAAACCAAATTGGAGTTGTTGTTTTTTTTTTTTTTGTTGATGTTTCTAATTTTTTTTTTTTCGACAACTTTTTTGTTGGAGCAAGACAACTACTAGCCGCTA
>JFAV03000041.1:92905-113832 GCA_000585475.3 Hanseniaspora vineae
AAAATAATCTTATTAATATTATGTAGGTCACACTCACATGATTGATTGATTGATTGATTGATAATAGTAATAATAATAGTAATAATAATAATAATAACAGTGAACAAGAATTTTTCTGTTTTATATTTTATATTTTTGTCTTTTTGAAGAAAACAAGAGAACAAAAAGGTCAAAACAAAACATTTCCAAACAAACACAGGCAGAAAGAGGGAAAGTAAAGTATTGATATGCATACTAAATGTCCTCGGTACTCCGAAGAAGAATTGAATGATGTACCCCGGATGATTAGTTAGAATACCGAGAGTAAATTAGACACTAGGACTTTGAGGCAATAAGAGACTGTTCGCGCGGTTCGGAATTCAAACTTGTCAAAATCCATAATGCTAAGACTCTCCCCACAAAAATATTTACGATTAGTCAAGCATTCCAGATTTAATTGTTTGTTAAAGGCCTTTTTAGGAGAGCTGTTCAAACAAGGTTAAACCAAAAAAAAAAAAAAAAAAAGCAAGCGTACACAAAGCGGAAACACTCACCGTATTTTTGATCTTCATAAAGCGCTTACTCCTTTCAAAAAAAACAACATGCCTTCGTTCACCAGTAAAGGGAAAAGCAAACGTCCGAAATTTCTACTAGACTTCAAAATTAATGAGATGACAAACATCCCGCAGTCTTCCGGGATGTGCTACATCAAATGGAGTCTCAAGGACGGAACCGGAACACATGGGTATGGGACGAGCAAAGTACAAGTATCTGGGTCCATGGGCTCTGCCAAGTCCAAAACACAACCAAGTTTCACCCCTCCATCGAGTCAGCCGTCGGAGCAAAATGCACATCTGAATCACGATCCAACGGGAGTCCACGGGTTTGTCACGCCTAGTACTTCTCTTAAGAGTGACGACTCTTCGAGAAGATCGAGTTTCAATCATACGAGTGCACAACGAAGAAACTCCCTTTACAAAAACTCTGTTGGCTCGCCATTGAAATCTCCGATTGATGTCCAATTCGATGACCGCTTGTCAAAAACAGACAGCAAAACATACACTAGTGATGGTGGTCAGGAGAAATATGCAACGGGAAACTCACCCCCACATGGTTTGGTCACTGTAGAAGCCAGTCATCAATCAAAGGGCCACACTGGGAAGAGACCTGTTGTGGGTCACAAATGTGATTGGGACTATAAGCTTCAAATGCCAATTTTGATGAAGTTTCATGTTGATGACCACAGGAAAGTGGAGGAAAAAGTGCTTGTTATGCGGTGTTATTTTGAATTTTTAGATGACGATAAGAAAGATTTCACCACTTTTGCTAAAGGCGAGTTGAGAAAAGATATCAATTTCTTGACAAATTCTTCATCTTCAACAACTGCTTATGACCATTATAGCTCGCAGAACGGGAGTTTGGAAGCAGACTACCGGTCCAAGATTTTTGGACACGGAAATCTGTTTTTAAACACACATCATAGAAACAGTTCTTCGGCCTCCGAAATGAGTGTTTACTCTAACTCAACAGCAGCTTCCAATAACAACATGATACAACCTTCAACGTCTTCTTCCACTTTTGCTACGTCTCCTACATCGAGTATCTCTTCTTCCTCATCTGCAAGTGCGAAAACAAAGGGCAGAATTCTTCTTGGGAGTATTGCTATCAATATTTCAGAGTACATCAACCCATCAGAGGAAATGCAAACGTACAAGTTTTTGTTGCAAAAATCAAAAGTCAACTCTATCCTAAGTTTTTCATGTCAGTTAAAATTAGCAAGAGGTTCATACAAAGATTTCGAGCTGCCAGTGAAATTTTCTTCAGGTCAATTGCCAAACACGTTAAAACAGTTTGGAGATAGAAGTCCTGCAAACAGTTCAGCAAGAGCGCAACCGTCTTCACTAACAGGAATAAAATGCAGCATTAATTCATCCGGGCATGGCTCTGCTGGCACGAGTATGCCCGATGGAACTCTCACTGATGAAAACTGGGGCCAGCAAAGTCGGTTAGGTGCGTGTTCCATTAAGGAGGTGAGATTCAATTTGGCCACACCGTTGATGGAAACACTCTACGAAAAGACGTACCAGATACCATGGGACAAGAAAAGCCATGAACTAGATCCAAAAAGCTGTGTTCTTGATATTATGAGTGGTGGAACTGGATGGAAAGAACTGGATGATTCTCGTTCAGGTTTGACAAAGAAAGAAACGCAGATTTCACGTTCTGGGAACCCATCTAACAAATCTGCAAAACAAAGACCTACTATAAAGGAAGATCCGACTTTTGGAGAGCCATCTAAAACCGCTGATGAATATAAGCCAAAAAGAGGAGACACTTCACAAACCAACAATACGGCTGGAAATAGTGAAAACGTTGCTGGGTACGATAATATCAATGGTGACTCTGATATATACAACGATCTACAGTCGAAAACAGCAAAAGTCGGACTGCCGCACAGTCTCTACATGCACTCTAGCAGTAGCTCGTCCTCAGTTTGGGATTCCAGTAACGAAAGGGCTTTAGACCAACATTCTTTGATTAATGGCGATGAATCCGCCACAAACTCTTCTCCAGAAAGCGTGATTTCTTCACCTTGGAGCGACACTGATGACGGTGACGAAGATGATGACTTTGACAGTTATACTGACAACAAGGACTCTAAACATCAAAGACATCGCAAATACATCTACATTGACAATGTGAAGGGCAATTTGCGTAACAAGCTGGTGGACACAAAAACGTGGACAATACACAAATTTTTGGAGTGATGGGCAATAGCCTAAAAAAATTCATTAGTATATCTATATAAGAAGAACAAAATTAAAGTACTAACTATACTTCAAACGACTTGGTTTGATCGTCATGGTTTGACACAAACAAGCATGTGCAAACGACAGTTGTCCACTTTTCAAGTGCAACTCGCTTTGTCTTACTCGTTTGCCATGCTTTTTCTTGTAAAACATGCATTTCAGACATCTCTTATCTAGTGTGCCTTTGAACTTTCCATTCAAAATCATGGGGAAAGATGCTTTTGCTGGATGCTGTAAGAAACACTCATTGTGAGGTTCCTCGGTGTTGTGAACCGCAGGAAACGGATTGTCGGATTTCTTGTGAAACTCAGAAACCAAAGATTTCTGGATGAGCTTTTTTCTATGTTTCTTAGACACAGAACTCCGTATTTTTCTTGATTGGAACAATTGCTTGATTATCATTTTCTGGAACATTACTGCTGTGTTTGACTCTCGCAACGGCTTTTCGCTGTCAATGTAAAATGACTCCAACCAAAGTCCTAATGAGTCTTCTAATTCATCATCGCTTTCATTTTTTTTCAATCGTGCTGGAGGTTCTACTTCACTCTTGGTTTTTTTTGAGTCAATTCGTTCTGGTTTCCGTGTTTTTTTAGTACAAAGTGCAATTCCAGTGTCTTTTTCCTCGACGGTATTCGAAGGCACTAAATCTTTTTCCAAATTGTCAAAAAAAGTACAAGTAGCAAATATGTTATCTTCTTGCTTGCTCATGTTTTTTTTTGACAATTTCAAACAGTGCTCTTCTAGTAAAAGAGTTTCCAATAAGTTTTCTTGATAAGGAGTCGGTGGTTCTTCAAGAGGGTCAAGTGCCACATCGTTTTCCTTAAAAGAATGATACTGAAAGGTGAAAGGGTCCGGTATTTCGCTGTAAAACAATGGACTCGTGGCCATGCGGGGTCTGGTCCTAGGTTTTGAAACCATTTTTAATGATTCAGTTTTTGCTGCACGTTGTAATTTTTTCTTTGCAAGCTGCTATTTAGTGAGCTTTTGTTTTGAGCTCATATTTCTACGGAGGTGCAGGCAACCCAGATTTTGAAGTCTTTCAACTTTTTTTTTCAAAAGCAAATAAAAAAAAAATAAAAAAGCATCTTATCTTTCTTCAACTTATAAGCTTAAACAAAAACAAATTGGTTTTTTATTTTTCGAAGCACCAAGTTTTTGGAAGATTTTATCAATATAACTGCGGCTCAATTGTTCTGAGTTGAAATCAACTTTTGATCAACTTTGTATTAAAACAAAAGATTCATATCTAGCTTCCACACTTTGTAAAACTTACAATTTGCTGTTTTCCGCTTTTATTTTTAGCTTCAAGTTCATCGCATGTTTGCTTTTTTGTTGTTATTTTTTTTTTTTTCCCCCTTTTTGCTTCGCCACGTCTATGATTTTAGCCGCGGTAATAAAAGTTCACCAACTGAGACTGGGAAGCAAAAAAAAAAAAAAACAACTGCACGCGCCTATAGAAACGCGTCTTTTCCTAAACTTTTCAATTTGGCTTCTTAACCGTGTTATATTTCATAACCATCAGGTTTGTCTTGTTCAAAGGGATCTTTGTTCTGCACAAAGCACAGGTCCCAGCAAGCCTATGTGTTCTTGAGCTGTTTAACATATTAAAAAGACAGTCTGTGCAAAAAACATGTCCGCACTTTGTAATCATTGCAGGACTTGGAGGCTCCAAGCAGATCGGACACTGGTACTGGGTGATACTTTTGGCCACTTCGCCCTTTTCTTTCGATTTGTCTCTTGGAACACTTGGTTTTTCAATAATTTCAATATCATCGTCATCTATCACTTCGCTGACTTGCTCGTTCCGAATATCTTCCGCGATCACCACCAGCTCATCAGAGTCAGAAACTTGCGGTGGTTGACGTGTATTAACGTTGATTGGGGTGTTGCTACTGTGTTTTTGTTTCTTGCTTACAACTTGTAGTTCTTCAAAATCTTCAGACTCAACAGAGCTTATGCTTGCTCTTTTGATGTTTGGAGAGCGTGATGCTGCAGACTCTGCTTGTACTTCTTCGATGTTGGATTGCGAATCAGAAAGCTCTGTGAAACTGAGTTCTTCAGCCATATTGCTATGTTTTGCTTTCAGCTTCAGTATTGAGTTTTCCAAAAATTCAAGAGTCCTTCCAGTCCCAGAGCTGCTAACTTGATTTAATAAACGGAGCTTGTCTTTTTTTTTTTAAACATTACATAATTTTTGGTCCAGAAGAGTTTCCCTGCGACTGGTGATGTTGACACTTTGATACGGAAACTCTTGACTGTAAAAAAGGTTAGTTCATAAATGTGTAGGAAGCTTACCCGACTACTGATCAACTTTTTAAAAAAAAACACTTCTAAAAACATTTATATTTGTGACATTTGTTGTACACCCATACACTTTTTTGAGCTTGAAAAATATATATTAATTTTTCAATTATGTTGAGATTTTTTTATATGTCGAAAAAAAAACAATAATAAAACCGAGTTGAGAACGCAAAAATGTTTAACACCACTTTATTCTTGCCTGGGCTAGAAACAACATAATTACACACCAGCCTAACTTTGAAAGAACAGACCTAACATTGGTTACATTTCATAATCGAGGAAAGACATATCAAATTTGAGCTTCTATGGCTGCCCCAAGATGCTGATTAATCATGTACACAACAAGCTTCAGCAATGCCTTAAATAGTACACTTTTTCGTTTGTAAAGATACTTTTTTAAATGCTTTTGTTTACTGCTCTGCCAAGTTTGACAGCATGCCTTAGTACCATCTGTGAAATAAACGCACATGATGCTATGAAGAAATGGTTCCTCCTAGGATATTTGTAATCACGTGTAAATCAAGTGACGTTGGCTAATTCACAAAAGTTCAAGTTTCTCGTTCGGGTAACAAAATTGTTTTCAATTTTCAATTTTCATTTCTTTTTTTTTTTTTTTCATTATTTATTGCTCTGATTGGTAATGCTTTTTTTTTTATTTTCATTTTCATTATATCTTAGGTAATTTACGGAGGTCATGTTTATTTCAAAGCATTTTGAAGACACTATGTCCATGACCTATACCATTAAGTTCTTGCACATGGATGTTTTAGCAGTGTAGAAGTAATGCGTGATTGTTCTCGCAATGCTCTTATGACCTGCTGTACCTCCTCTTGAAAACTTTTTGTTATGCTCTAGTTGACGTTGTTTTTTTTATAATACATGTGCAATATGTTTCAAAAGATAAAAGCAAAGTGAAGTAAAAACCACATCCCACTAACAAGAAACAATGTCAGGTAACGGTGCTCAAGGTACTAAATTTAGAATTTCTGTATGTATCAGAAAGTGATGAATATTGAAGGTTAAATCTAGATAGACCTTTAACATGAGTAATGGAGAAGATAGGCGAATCAAAGAGTTGCAGCGAGAGAGTAGTGCGTTTCTGTTGAACTGAGGTGCTGTGTGACGAAAACAAGAGGAACAATGAACGAACATGGACTTGATAATTTGGACAAGAAAATAAGATACTTGAAACAAGAGAAGTAAAGAAAAGTGGAGAACAAGAAGCCATTACAATGCAGGCATTTTTCATAATATCTCTCATGGATATTGCTTATTTGAATTACGCAACCAATGTATCATTTATTAGCCCAAGTATCAATAGGAGAAAAAGACAAAAGTTGCAAGTCATTTCAAATAAACATCACTTTGAAGCTTGAAAAATGATAGCAAAAGTGCGTTTTTGCTGGAGAGGAATACAAACATTTCAGCCAAGTTTTGTTATGTGTAATAATGCAGATACAACCCGCCAAAAGAATAACCTCAAGGGCAAATAAATGAATCTAAAGGTCATGCGTTTTTATGCGAATTCATGAATGACGAATCTCCCGCTTCGAAGTTTAGCAAAGAACGCATCAAAAAAAACAAAACTGATAAGTACCGTCCAGTACATTTCATACTGATTTTTATATCAACCTCAACATTTGGTTTTATATGCGCGAAACCTTAAACGTTCATCAACCTCACGACACGTCATTGAGAAATGTTCTCTCGCTTTTACTCCAATGATTTACTTTAAGCTACATGGAACCTTTTTACTAACAAGTTTCGATTTTTTGTTTTTGTTCCTATTTTAAAAGTTTACAAAAAAAACACAAGAAAATTGACAATTTTATAACAGTTAGGTTTGCCAGTCGGTGCTATCATCAACTGTGCTGATAACTCTGGTGCCAGAAACTTATACATCATGGCTGTTAAAGGTTCTGGTTCTAGATTGAACAGATTGCCAGCTGCCTCTTTGGGTGATATGGTTATGGCTACCGTTAAAAAAGGTAAACCAGAATTGAGAAAAAAAGTTATGCCAGCTATTGTTGTCAGACAATCCAAAGCCTGGAGAAGAAGAGACGGTGTTTACTTATACTTTGAAGACAACGCCGGTGTCATTGCTAATCCAAAGGGTGAAATGAAAGGTTCTGCTGTTACTGGTCCAGTCGGTAAAGAATGTGCTGACTTGTGGCCAAGAATTGCTTCCAACTCTGGTGTCGTTGTTTAAATAATTAAAGCATTGGAAAGAAAAATTCATTGTTTTATTATATAATCATTTTTAAATAACCCCCATAAGATCATCGTGATAAACTAATTACAACTACCTACTTCCAAGCGGCTCCTCACGTTTCAACTTTTATTCTTGCAGGTTCAAATGACAACAGTCTTATTAGATAGTTGCCGATCAGGCTTTCTCAGAATCTGTTTGGATGTTCACGTGACTACGGATTAAGGAAATTTCAACTTTTCATGTTTCAAGATGCATCGTCGCTCGATATTAGATCCGGTATTTAGCAAATTGTGTTCAAAAATCTATGCTTCCTCAAAAAAGGGCAACTCCCACGACACCGTTACTTTTACAAGTTCTGATGAGCCTTGATGAAGACACATTGAGTAGCATCTTGGATTTTTTGGAAAAGAGCACCGTCAGGGAGAGAACGAAGGGAGCTGAAAAATTGAAATCAGTTTTGAATGAGAATCCCGATGATATTTCCGTAAAGTATTTTCACGACTTTATCAAAACATTAATTGATTTTTATGAGTATGAGAACATCAAACGTCAGAAACTTTTCAAAAAACTGACAGATGCTGACGGGAATGTTGAAGAGTCGAGATCTTTGAAATCCACGGATGAGAAAACCATTGAGGCAGCTTTTTTGATCAGATTGTTTGTTGAAAAAACCGTCCATCGTTTCACTGGAAAGCATTTGAATTTTTTGCTTTCGGTTCTGTTAAATATAGTGCATTCCAAGGAAATAACCTTTAGTGGGAGACCTGCATCGAGTTCATCAGAAGCAAATGCAACTGAGCAATCGATACGCGAAAAAGTACCAAGCAGAATCTCGAAAAATGGGGCCGAGTGTCTACCTTTAGGCGTTTTGACCAACATAAGCTTTGCAGTTGCTAAGCTCGTGAAAAGTCCTATCTTTCACTTGAAAAGCAGCAGTGAACTATGGTCGCAAACTTTGGAAACGGGTTTATACTCGCTCAATAAACTAATGAACGATGGTATAACCATTGCTCCAGATGTTCAGAATTGGTTGGACGTGCTTAATGAGCTTTTGAGGCAAGACACCATCGACATCAAATCTTTTAGTAAAGAACTTGTTAATACAGTTTATCGATTTGTTTCCAGCTTAACAAGAGAAACTAGTAGTGCGGCAAGGACCATTGAATTGGTCAACAAAACTTTTTTACGAACACATTTATCCAATACCAACTGCTTGAAATTGATCAAACCAACTGTAGCTTTAATTTCCAAAACGCAGTACCTTAGAAACAAGGATCTTTGTTTAGAAGTGGCTTATTTCAATATTTTCATATCTGAGTTGCTGCCATCTCCAAACTTATTATCAAACACAAGCAGCATGTTTGCAGACTGGTATGTGGATCTTGCTTACCATCTCAAAACAGTTTTGAACTTGTTGCAAGAAAAAAAAATTGACTTCAAAGTACAATTCAAGCCACTCAAGTGCTTTAACACAACGCTCAAATGGACTACTTTTGCTGACTTCCAGCTTGCTGATGTCCAGACCGCTTCTGGGGTTGACGACTCTAGCAAATGGCTCCTTTTGTATAGTGTTGTTAGTCTTTTAGAGGTCTACTACTCAAGGCATGAGCAAGACACTATTCAAAAATCAGCTTCTGTCCTTACGACACGTCAAACTGATCTGGGCATTTTCAGCGAGGATCATGTACCTACGAAAAAACTCAAATACACAAATGATTTGCTGACTGAATGTTTTAGCAACTCTGCAAATATGTCCGAATTTATTTTGAACTGTCTATCAGAAGGTTTCATGCAAGAAAACAGAGTATTTGGCTTACAGGTTTGCGCGTTCCATTGTGCAAGGTACGGTTTGGAGTTTGACAAGAGATTGCTAATGGAGAAAATCATTACGCTGATGGGAAATGACACTTTTTACCAGTGGTGCTGTTTGGCCATAATAACACTGATATCATTCGAGGAATATGAAATGAGCTCTACCGATTTTGAAAATGTTTTAAAGCTCGCTTTACCAAAACTAGTTAGCAACCAAGACTTTGACATTACCTGCGTTACAATAACAAGGTTGGTCACTTTCCAACCTAAACAACTACAAGATCATACTTTACTCCATAGAATTTATGACACAATTGATGTATTCTTGATCAATGGTCCTGTTAATGTCTCTGAGTATTCCCTCGACTTGTGGAAGAGTTTGCACTCTTTGGCTCCAGCTTACAGATCTAGCACTAAAGAAACTTCTATAGACAAATTTTACCAGTGGCTAGATTATAAGTGGTTGTCTTGTGTAAGAAGTGCTTCAGTTGACACTTTTATCGGACTTTCAAACTTTGTGCTGTGGCTTTGCAAAAGGAAAGAAAGCGTGCCGCACATTGCTGTCAATGAGAAAAAGTTTGCAACATTTTACTATGCAGATTGGGAGTATTTTAATTCTGAAAGAGCTTTTTTATATCAACCGACAAGCTTACCAAGTAAGAGACTCAAACAAACAATTCATATTTCATACGATGGGTCAAATCACACTGTAGTCAAACGTATCCATGAAAAATTAATCGACAATTTAACTGACATTCAAGATATTCCTGAATTCTCACAAAAGGCAGCATTGTGGATTGGCTCACTGCATTTGGCTGTTTCTTTGAGCGCCGAATCCAGATATTTGTCGGAAGTTGCTGGCTTGACCGATTCATTGGCAATGGCTTGTAAACACATAAAGGTTGAAAGTTGTGACCATATGGTTATTTTTATCACAATGCTTGAGCAAATTAATCTTGAAGCACTACCTCAGTCTCTAGCATTTGAGTTACGTCGCCTGAATTTCAGGAAACTTTTTTTGTCATCAATCAAACCGGCCACTTCAGCCTATGAGAATGATTTTCAAGACACTTTTAAGCAGCCTAAAAGAGGTGTCACAGATGCATCGGGTCTACATTCAACGCACCTTACTCATCTTTCGGAGCGAGAATTTTACACTGAGAATATTGAAAAGATTCTCTTTGTTGAAGTCACGGTAACAGCTTTACTCAACAACTCCTCTGACAGTTTAATCTCATGTTTAGATTTTCTCTCTTCTTTAAATTCCGATATGACTTTTGCTGCCGCCAAGTTTTTTCTCAAATTTTTCAAAAAGACAAATATCCAAGAGTGTCATGAAGGGGTTATGAAAGTCTTGAAAAGCATGGCCGAACTTTTACTCACGAAGACATACAATACTTCTAATCAATCAATCGAAATTTTATCAGAACTGTTGATTGTTACGGTGCCAGTGTGGCTGGAGTTAGGGAATACTGATTACATGGAAGACGCTAGAACGATTTTCAGTTGGCTTGAGAAATGTTTTGACAAACTTGCCTTCAACGGATCCTATGCAACGTATTCATTTTACAAGTTGATCATCACACTTTTGCAAAAAAGCAAGATGATGAAACCTCTCCAAGTATCAAAAAACGCTTTGTTTGAACAACTATTACTATGTCTGAGCTCAATGCAAATTTACTTTTCCAGTAAATGTATGACAGATTTGGGCAAATATATGCTTTCAATGACTGAGGGTTCCAAGAATCATTTTGTTACAAAATTGTCCCAATCTTTGAACGTTGACGCAAACGGATTTTCAAATAAAGTGATGTTTTTGCATTGCATTACTGCGTTTTCTGCCGTTTCTCAAACCAACCTACTGAAATTCATCAACAGCATCACATCGTACACGCATGATGTCAGATTGTGTTCGTATGTCGAAAAATCATTTAGTTTGCTTACTACTAGATTTGGTTTCTCTTCTGCGATGGAAATATTAGAAAAATGCAGGTTTACGGTTTTGGAAAAATGGTATCTTGATGCTGTCCAAAGCTTTGACAGCGACCATCTCCCACTGGATATCAAGTGTTTTGGCATTCAATCAATTGAAATTTTTTTTGAAAAATTTCAAGTTGAAATTGCTGCTTTTCATTTTGCCCACCAAATTCAATCGGCGGTAATCATTGAAACTCTTGAGAAGGTGACCTCAAAAAAGGAAAGCGAGTTGGCTCGTGAATCCATTACTTTGATTTTTGCTTTGGCGTATTCAGATCTCGGATCGGGGCCGGAGACAATTCGATCTGCCGAAAAAATGGTTGGCAGTAGGTTTCTTTCTTCAAGCAAGATTCCAATTGCTTATAACCTTTTGTCTTTTTGTGCTTGCGGTGACTTGAGCTACACAAGAAACCAGTTAACCGAATGTTTTCCAAACTCTCTTTTAAAAGACGTTATTATGGCTGGTAATCACTCAAAGTTCTACAATGGGCTAAACATTCAAA
This sequence comes from Hanseniaspora vineae, assembly GCA_000585475.3. NCBI lineage: Eukaryota > Fungi > Ascomycota > Saccharomycetes > Saccharomycodales > Saccharomycodaceae > Hanseniaspora > Hanseniaspora vineae. Next base: position 104,500 of record JFAV03000041.1, read on the forward strand.
TACATCATGTTAAATTCATCTTTTCCAAACACAAAAGCTTTTGTGTATTCACTCAGAAAGAAGTGAATTTGCTTCTACTCAAAATTATCAGCAAGTTAGATAAAGCTAGTACAGAAGAAGGGGACATTCAAATTTTGCGGACTTTAAAAGTGGCATTGGTTTTGTTTGAAGATCTAATGCACGAAAATGCATTTTTACAGTATATTGCAGTTCAAGTCTGTAGTCTTTTGCAAAAGCAATCTACACATGACGAAGTGGCGTATCTTTTAGTTGGTTTATGTGAAATTTGTAACGTCTTTGAAAGTACTACAGACGTGTTTTTTTCAAGAACATTAGAGGCCCTCTTATATTATAAGCAGCGTAACAACAATCGAATTAATAAACCTTTGCTGGATGCTTTAAAGGTTTCTCTTCAAAATTCTGAACGAGCACACCCGTTGTGGGACACAGCATTGCGATATGTGTCCAACGAGCCATACTCAACTAGCTACAAGCATAATGTGTCTACTTTGGTTGCATGTGATAAGCCTAATGCAGTTTTTCACATGAGTTTTTTGTCTGCTTTATTTGCCGTTTTTCCTGAACCTGTATTTGGAGAGCTTCCAGGTGAGCTTTCAGTTTCCGTTGTTGAATTGTTGAAAAAAATAGCACTTCCCTTTCCCTCGAAAAATTTTTTGCTTTGGAAAACATTTTACCTTTCCAGCTACTTCGAAAAAACTATGCAAGCTGCAGTGCCTAAAACGGAACTTGCCACACATAATGACTTGCTGAATTCTTTTGGTTCACTCACAGAGTTGTTTCCTTTGCTAACTCGAAATATTTCCAAAGCGACTCCTGCGGCTGTAAGGTTTGCATCAGAATGTGCACTAGGTGTGTTTTACAGCAAACCCTTGGGGGAAGTTACTTATTTCAGGCTTTCAAAAGATGATTATGAAAGTTGGAAGCAGAATATTTTGCCTATTGATATAGATTCATTTTTTATGATGAACAAGCGGTGCAATATAAAATGCGGACTTCAAGAATTTTTATCTTCATACTTCAGGAATTCAACCATCAGTTACACAAAATGGTTAACATTTTTTTGGTGCTCTTTGGTTTCTGAACTGACTCATATAGACATGATACCAGTTTTTGCCAGTTTAACAGCCGTAGATTTTTGTTTTGTGGAAGATTCATTCATACATCTTTTTTTGTTTGCCATCTATTTCAGCAACACCAACGGTTCTTTTATCAACATTTTGAGCTCAATTGATTCATTGGCTGAGTGCAAGGAATCTCAAAAAAAAATTTCAAAAATGCTGCAGGTGGTTGAAGTTATTCGGGCTGCCTCCTACCACTCAACTACTAAGGAGCAGACACGGCTTCTTCAGAAACATCTGTTAAACGTTTATACGGCGCTACCCAAACTGTCGCTCTTTGAAGTGTCTTTGAAAATCAGGAAATTCCACTTTGCTTACTTGATTTTAGACGAAACGTATCAATCTTTTCAAGATTATGAAGGAAATATTCAGGATGTTCAAGAGCTTTTCTTAGGTTTTCAAGATGAAGACTTGGTTTCGTGCATTCCTAAGGAGCCTTCGCTTTTGACCTCCTTAGAACTATTGAACTTTTCGCACGCTCAAGGATTAAAGCGCTTCATTTTCAACAGCAGCGCCATCGACACTGGTTACTTAAACAAAAGCGGCGAAAGTTTTTACCCCTCTTTTGTCGAATCATCTGTGCAAAATCGCTTTTCCAGTGTTTCAAAATCATTTCTTGACAATTCTGCGAATGCTTCTTGTTTTGATTGGTATGATGATTTAGATGATTGGGACTTGCCGGATGTGGAGAACTATCAGACTAGGGCCCAAATAATGCACGCTTTTATTCAGGGCTTCAGAAATGGGCAGTCTACCGATGGAAGTGATTTGCAACAAATCATTTCCAGGTTTTCCACTTCAACTTCAGACAAAACTTTTTTGATTGATACGATTCCAGACTTGTTGAATATGCCTAAATTGCTAGATTTTAATTCTTGTGACTATAAAAGCTTTTCAAACTTCTTACTGAAAAAAGATCAGCTTATGCTAGAATTAGTAGGCTGGTCAAACTACGAAGTCTCATTGAGAGCGAGAATCAAATTTTTAAGTTACAGCTATTTATCTCACATTCAAAACCAGGAAATCATTGGAATATCAAAAGCTGTTGAACTGGCAAACTATAACAAACGTTGCCTAGAGTTTAAAGATGGGCAATGGGCTTTGAAAAGTGCGATGGAGCTAGACCAATTTGTTTCTACAGAGTTGAGGAACCATTCCAAATTCTTGGATATGAAGCTATTGTCTGATGTTTGTTCTGCAGAGACTCTATGGTATCAGGGGGAAAGCATCGCGCCTGTACAAATATTGAAAAGCGTTTTGACTGTCTGTGGTGCACACCCTCAAAGTTTTGAAAAAGTGAGGCCAGCAGAAAGTTATATTTCTTCGTTATTGGTTGAGTATCTTTCTAAAAGCCGGCAAATGCTGCCAATGAAGATTTATCAAACCTATGTTTTGCCTTATAAGTCGAATTTGGAGGTTTTGAGTTCATTTGCAGAAAAGGGTAAAATATACAACACCCTTGGAGAATTTTTTTACCAACATGCAAAAACCTTACTGACAAATTCCGATTTCCAGCTCAAACAAAAGCAGTTTAGCAAATACCAGCAAGAAATGAAGGATTTAGAACTTTTGTACTACAATTCAAAATCGCAAAATGAAAAAAAAGATGCCTCAAGGTATTTCAAAACTGTTCAAGACCAACTGGCACAAGAAAAACAAGCTTTGAAAGACTACGACAACGAGAAGAGATTGTTTGTTTATCACTGTTTGGACTATTTTGCTAAAACGATGAAGTTTTCAAGCGGTGCAAGAAGCGACATCCTGGACAAATTTTGTGCTTTATGGTTTCAGGTTTCTGATGAAGAGACTATCAATGAGCAAATGTTGGCGATAATCAGTGAAGTTGAAACTTTTAAGTTACTTCCATGGATAAACCAAATGATTTCAAAACTTAGTGGGGGCGAAACTACATTCCAGCGTACTTTGATCAGGACTATCAAAAGGATAGTTTTCAATTTTCCATATGAGTCAATCTATCATTTACTTAATGCAAAACTTTACGGGGACGCTCGCACTGAAGGTTTTGAAAATCGTTTGCAAACCATAAACGCTATTTTGTTCAGCTTGAGTAAAAAAGGAGATTATGAAAGAAGATACGTCATTCCTATTACCGAGTTTGTTAAAAATTGTGTTGAACTAGCTTGTAAAAACTTTGAGCCGAGCGTCAAGTATTTTGACTTGAGCACGCATAAATTGGGCTCTTTTTGGACAGCAATGCTTCCCGAGTACAGTTTGCCACTTCCTACTGTTTGTGTGTCAATAAATAGCAGTGAAGATGGCATTAAAAAGGAGAGACCTTGTGTTTTACAGGTGATGCCTAAAGTTGCCATTAGTCCCTCGGGTATCAGCCGGCCAAAAATCATGGAGTTTTTGTTGTCTGATGGTACCAAGAGGAAAGTTTTGATCAAGGGTAACGATGATTTGAGGCAAGATGCAATTATGCAGCAAGTCTTTAAGCAGGTGAACATGATTTTCTCGAGTCATCAGCGTTCTCGAAAGAAAAATTTGCGTGTCAGAACCTATGAGGTAATTCCCATGGGCAACAAAGCTGGGATTATAGAGTTTATTGAAAATGCAGCGTCGCTAAGAGACATTCTAGTTCCTTTACACAAAAGAGATGGATGCTCATTGTCAGCAGCAAGGGAAACTATGAAAAGAGTTCTTGACAAGAGCAAAGAGGAGAAAGTGGCTGTTTACATGAAGATGACTAATCAAATCAAGCCTGTGTTTCGCTCTTATTTTTTCCAGCGCTACACAAATCCCGAGAAATGGCTTGAAACGCGGTACATGTACACCAAGAGTTTAGTCACCACCTCTGTCGTGGGACATGTTTTGGGGATTGGGGATAGACATTTGCAGAATATTATGATTGATGAAGAGACAGCTGAGTTGGTCCACATTGACTTTGGGATTGCCTTTGATAGGGGTAAGACTTTGACTATTCCGGAGCTTGTTCCTTTCAGGTTGACAAGGGACATGGTGGATGGTCTTGGAATTGCTGGTGTTGAGGGTCTTTTCCGTAAAAACTTTGAGTATACTTATAAGTTGTTGAGAGAAGAGCAAGAAAAAGTTATGAGTGTGTTGAACATTTTAAGATGGGATCCCTTGTACTCGTGGTCTATCTCTCCATTGAAAAAGGCTCGGTTGCAAGCCTTGCGTGATGCAGATGATCAGCAAACAATTGATGCAAAGGCAAAAGGCAGCGAGAAAGCTAAAGGTGGCGAAGTGTTTGCAGAGGAGGCTGAAGAAACCAACGACAAGAGTGTTAGAGCTTTATCAGGGGTCGAGAAAAAGTTGAATGGGTTAAGTGTTGAAGCGACTGTTCAGGAATTGATTACCGAAGCGACAAGTGTTGAGAACTTGGGTGTGATCTTTTACGGTTGGAGTCCGTTTTACTGATGATTTGTGCCAGGCTTTGCATAACCAAGAAAAAAAGACAAAAAGAATGAGAACGTAATGATACATATTTATATAGGCGAACAAAGAAAGTTTATAGAGTGATATATATGATGATGATAATGATGATAAACGACACAAAAATGACTTCTACATCATTCAATAAGTTCCACGTAGTTACTTGGAATGATACCTCTTTCCCCATTTTCTTTCCTGCACGACCACCATCTACCTTCGATGTCAGCAACGCTTAAAATTTCACCCTCGCTGAAAGAAATCTCGTAAGCGTCTGATGGATCTGCTTCGTAGCTGTACAAAGCTTTTGCCTTGTAAGGAAACTGTGAAAGTTCCTCCGCCATGTCACTGTACAGACCCATGCTTTCTGGAGCCGTGGAGTCAGTAATGGAGGACTTACTTTTGTCTGCTCTTGCTGTTGCTGGGTTAACAAATCTCGTGTTGTTTGTGGAAGGCGTGTTGTTTCCTGTGCTCCCCGGCGTCGCCATTGCTCCTGTGGTAACTGTGTTTCCTGGGGTCCCTGAATTATCTGTGATCCTTGTGTTTCCTGCTGAGTGCGAATTCCCCGTGTTGTTTGAGATCCCTGTCTCTTCGTTGTGACTTGAACCCAGTGTGTCATTTTGCAATCTATTCAATGTGTTGCCAAATTGCGGGGTTGTTTGGTTTGAGCTGTCGATGTTTTCAAAACCGTTCAACGCAGTGGAAGACATGTAATTGTTGCTAGCATAAGGCTGGTTTTGTTGTTGTTGCTGTTGTTGTTGGGAAATTGAAGCTTGAGAATGTTGCAAGTGTTGCAACTGTTGTGGTTGTTGCTGCTGCTGCTGCTGTTGTTGTTGCTGGGCAGGTGGAGCTTGGAACGAAGTGTGCCTTTGCGAGTAGTCTGCGTAGCTGTTTCTGTATATGTTTGATCTTGAGTTTCTGTTCAATGATGAGTATCTGCGGTCCTGCACGTATTCCGACATCAAATTGGACATTTTCATCCCATTCAGCGAGTAGGAGTCGATTTTCTGGTTTAGTGGAGACCCATTATCACTTCCGAAATAGAACATCCAGATCAAGTTGACAATACTCAACATGATGCATCCTGCAGAGGCTGCAGCTTTTCTCGAACCTTCGGCATAGATCAAGATAGTCGTGCTGTTTGTGTTGTAAACGAAAGCCACGCCCAGTGCTGCTGTAAGGAAAAACTTGTAATAGTCAACCAGATCAAAACAGTACAGGAAGAAAATGGAGATCATCATCAGGAATTGGTACGCCAGCCCCCACCATGTAAATTTGGGGAACCCTTCATTATCTGCTGCAGCGGTTATGGACCCGACAAGTGCTACAATGAACGATACGATGCACAGTGACAGAGTTGTGAGCGCAAATGGATCGCCAAAAAACCGCGATATTTTGAATGTAAAATGCTTTCTACCATAGTTTGAGTTGTTTCTTTTACGTAACTGGTAGGAGTAGAGTTTCTCAGACATTGTGGGCTGATTGAGGGTTTTGGAATATCTGGTTTGCACGTTTGGGTGGCTCAGCTTGAGGGGGAGGAAATGGGTGAAGGGGAGGTGAAGGAAGAAAACAGCTTTAATAATGTATTTGTGTATATCGGCAAATTTAACTTGAAACTTTTTTAAAGAATCACAAATTTCAAAAATCCTTCAGGAAACGGGACTGTTTTTTTTTGTTTCAGTGCGCAAACTATTATTTGTAGGCAGAGAAAGCAAAAATTCGAAAACCTCGACGCATTTACGTCGCGTCTTGGTGAATTGTTTATTTTTTGACTTAGTTGTTGTATTCTTAACTAATTGACTTTGTTGAGTCCCAAAGGGTTAATTAATGTTAAGAAGTAAACAAGATAGATTGAAAATTGTTTAGTGAAAACATTCCAACCATAACATTTTCAAAACCAAGCTACTTCTTATACAAGAGCTTGCATTCACCACATATATCAAACAGAACTAACGTTACTAAATTGTTTTACCTATAAAAATACATATATTCCTAGCTTTTTTCCCTCCCTACTTCTTTTTTTTCCCCCTTTCTCTCATTCAGTTCTTTAACTTTTCCTGATTCAAGCATTTTTTTTTTCTCCTGTGCAACATGCCCCTTCATGTGCCTATTCATATTAGACCGAACGTTGAATTTTTTCCTACATCCAGGGTACGAACATACAAACGGTCTACGTCCTGTATGAATATTTTCATGTGTAATCAATGACGAAGGTCTTGAAAAAGATTTCCCACACACTTTACAAACTTTCCGTGCCTCAAATTTTGAGGAGGCCTTGGTCACTTTGTAACTATTGTACAGATTGTCTACATGAACTTTATCAAATTCAGCTACTGCAGATTGATGCACATGTTCATCTGTTCCCATTCCGGGACTCACATTTGGCGAGTTGTTTGAGCTGCTTTGTGGAGTGATGCTGATGTTTCTGTTTGGTGGATGTGGCTGTGTGTTTGGGTGCACTGAAACGTGCAATTGTTCGGCGTACGCGCTTTGAGGTTCGTGACATTGGCGTTGGCGAGGTGGGCTGATTAAGAATTTTTTCGCATGTGTAGGTGTGAGTTGGTGAGTGTATTCCTGATGGAAAGCATGTGGAGTGCTTCTAGAAACACTACTTCCCGGGGTCAACAAGAGCGGCATGGTATTGGACCGTTCATTCGAGTGTGTATCTTGTGCAGTATTAAACGGCCTGTTGAAATACTGATTAGTCGGGGTAGTGGCATTGGCAGTAAGCAGAGGAGGCAGCATTGCAATGCTGTTTCTTTTGGCCATTTCCACTGGGAAAGAATACCGCAAGTTATCCTTTTCGCACCCGCTAACACTGAATGGAGAAACATCTGTTTTAGACGAGGTAGGTCTTGTATTGCTGCCACTAATACTCTGAATATTATCAAAACCACCACTAAAAGTTTTCAAACTCCCTACACTATTTCCACAATTATTATTGTGGCTGTTAGTGTCAATAATAAAACTATTATTCCGGGTTTTTTCCACCATTTGATAATTGTTGAAAGTGAAATGGGGGGAAGGTTGGTTCTGAGAAATTCTGTTATCACGAATAGTATTGATATTAGCATGACCACTGATACTACCCCTACTGATACTATTAAGAACATTGTTATGCGCATTGTTATATGTATAACTATTAGAAGTTTCACCAAAGACACGTGTACCGTTACGGGGAGGGGGAGGAGGAGGAGGAGTAGTAGTAGTAATATTAGTATCACTACTAATGCTGGTGCTAGTGGCAGTAGTGGTAGCAGAGGCATTAGTATTCAACACAACATTTGAATCATTTAAATGCTGATACAAAGAAGGCAGGGAAACTTGTTTGAACATCTTGTTTTCTGCGTTAATCTGTGGTGCCTGGGAAATCTGCGCAGAAAAATTGTTAAAACTGGAAACACTATTGCCCCTATGTCCAATATTATTGATGTTATTAATACACCCTTTTCTTTGATTTATACCATCATTATTCAAACAAATTGGTGTTTGTAATCTCTGAATTTGTTCTCCGTAGTAATTGTTCTGTTCCATTATTTTTACAACTTTTTTTTTTTTTTTTTTTTCTTGATTTTCTTTTTCTTAACTTCTTGTGATTCTTTCAGTTTTTTTATTCTCTTGTTTTATTATTTGTTATAGATATATATATATACGTTTGTCTTGGTACTATTTTTACTTTTCCTTTTCCTTCTTCCGAACACCTTTTTTTTTTTTTTTTTTTTATTTTTTTAGTTTTTTTTTCCCGTCTTGTATGAATGAGCCGATCTTTTTGTATAGTTTGGTCTACTTTGTTTTTTTCTTCGGTATTATTATAATAATAATAATATCAATAATATTAATAATATTAATAATTATTTATAAGATTTTATATTTGATACTTGGGTATTTAAATAAATAAATAAACAAATGTTTATATACCATCAAACTTTAAATAATTCTGATTACCATTCAAAAAATTTTAATCGGTATCTTAAGCGATTTTCCTCCATTTATATATATATTTATTTGTTAAAGGAATCTAATGTTTAATAAAGTCACTGTATCTCCACTATTAATGCCTTAAATTCTCCTTGCTTTTTCCGAAGTCTTTTTTTAATTAATTAATTCTTGTCTCAGTTGATAAATTGATATATTTTTCATTTTCTTGCTTATTGCATTTTGCGCCAAAATAATAAATAATAAATAATAATAATAATAATAATAAAAACAGATCGTCGTCATCGTCGTCGTCGTCGTCATTATTGTTGTTGTTAATTTCATCCCTAATACAATGTGCTTGTTATGATTTCCTCCATTGCTCTTATTTTATTGTTCTATTTTTTTTTTTTTTTTTAAAAAATTTTACAATGCGTCTACGTGTCTTTGTGTGCTCATAAAAAATCAAAAAACTGTGGTGATGTACATTTGATAATTAATAACAAAACAATAGTAATTAGGAGTGCATACATATCACAACATATCGACTTTTATTATTATCTTCAAGCATTTTTTTTTGTGTCATAGTAATATTGGTAGTAATTACTCCATAAATGTACTATTTACAATTACCTGTAAAACACTGAACAACACAATGTTTTGTAAAAAATAATAAAAAAAAAGTACAATAAAAAATAGAGGGGTTATTGTTATTTTGTTTCATTGTTATTTTAATTGGTATGTTAATCCTTGCTCTAAATTCCGATTAAAATTTTTTTGTTTATTGTTTTTTTTGTTTATTGTTTTGTTTATTGTTTTTTTTTGGTTAATTTTTTTTTGTCTTTTTTCTTTTTCATAGATCTTCTTG
>JFAV03000041.1:116130-175073 GCA_000585475.3 Hanseniaspora vineae
CGTGTCAACAGATGCACCATTCATGTAAAGCGTGTCAAGAAAATGCATCATTTTTAAAAACGTGTCAACAGATATCAACAGATCTCAACAGCTGTACTCATTTTGTAAAAGTCACCATCACCAAGGCATCTCCCTCTCTCTCTGTCTCTCTGTCTCTCTGTCTCCCTCTCTCTCTGTCTCTCTGTCTCTCTGTCTCTCTGTCTCTTGACACATTATGCAAGGACAATAAAAAAAAAGAAGCAAATGAGTTCCACGGGGTGCATGCTGGTAAAATACCGCAGAGCCCATATAATCGGATATAATAAGAAAAAAAAAAGGTTCTTGAGGTATTTTTAAAGTATTTTTAAAGTATTTTTAAAGTATTTTTATATTGTTTTAGCAAACAATGCGAAACAATGGACAACAAAGAGAGCTTAAAGTTATCAATACCAACAGAGACGATAAAAGCGAAAGAGAAAGAGAGCTAGATAGAAAGATAGCTAAATAAACAAACAAACAAACAAACAAACAAACAAGCAAACAAACAAACAAATAAATAAACAAGCAAACAAGCACACAAACAAACATATAAATAAACAAAGAAATACATACAGTATGTGTCATTAGTGGTGTATTATTTACTACTCTTAGAGATTCGGTACCTCGTAGAACGCATTGTGCAATTTTTGTAGGAACTAATCTTCATGCTTGTTTCATTACAGTGGACATTCCGTATTTGCTGGTTGAAATTGCCGAAATTGCCTTAATTGGATTGATTGAAATTGATTGAGATTGATTGCATTGTTTTATCGTGAGTGTAATAAAGTCTAGATTTATCTTTTTGTGAAGCAATTAATTCTAGATTAATTGGTAACAGCTTCTTAAACTTATCCGCAAATTCAAAAAAGTCTTTTAAATCTAAAATGGCTGGATATGTCTCTGTTCAATATTTTCAAATTGAATATAATTTTTCACAAGTCACACTGAGTATTTGAGATCCTAAACTTATACTAAGAACTCTTATTAACTTTGAATAAAGCACACAATGGATAGGTTTACAGCCAAATGATAAAAGCATCACTAAAACCAAGATTCATACAACTCACTTCAGACATTATTTTGCAGTGCGTTGATAATAGGTCAGGTGCTCAAAAACACAAACACGCACGTGACCTCTATTATTTTAGAAAAGATTAAGTTTAAAAAAAAAACAAAATCAACCAAAAAAATGTAAGATTTTTGTTTACTTCGTCCAATAAATCTCTCGATATGCATCATCTATCTAACTGAATGATAGAGAGATGCAACGGTTTCCGCTGTTATCGGTATATGGATTAGCTTGAAAAACAATAAAAAATTAATCAAGAAAACAAGCACTAATTATCAGATAAATAATATTTTTTGACATCACTTTTATGCATTGAATATAGTTAAAATCGCAAACAAAAAAGGGATGGATACTACAAGCAACAGCAACACAGAGAATCATACACTTGACCAGCCCGGTTCAAATAATAATAGTAATACTGTGGTTACAGAAAATAACGTATCAAGAGTAAGCGACTCAAGGAACCCAGATGTTCAATCTAGCACAAATTTTTTGAGTAATGATTCCAGCACAAAAGACTCAAATAACAAGTCGTTTTCAAATGAGGTGCCGAGCAAATCTGATTCAAAAGCTATGTCAATGGAGACTACTCCAATCAGTTCAAATCAAAACTCCACTTCAAGTGACCCCAAGAAGACCAATCTTAGTAAAAGAAAATCGACGGCAAAGGGAAAACGTACCAGTAAAAAAATGAAAATAGAGGAGCACGGGCACGATAGTCAGCAAGATACTCTGAATTCTCCCTCAGTGGAAAACGATAATGGTCATACCAAGCACGGATCCAAGCCATACACGGGCCACAGACCAGTCACATCATGCACACATTGCAGACAACATAAGATCAAGTGTAATGCGAGCGAGATGTTTCCTGGTGCGTGTTCGCGGTGTGAAAAGATGGGATTGCACTGTGAAGTTGATCCTGATTTTAGACCGAAAAAGGGTTCCCAATTGCAAAGTTTGAAAAATGACATTGATGAATTGAAATTGAAGTTGGAATATCTAACAAGAAACGAAGGATTGATTGCCACTGCTTTGAAAAAAACACAGCAGGGAGAAAAACTAATTGAAGAAATAAATCAAATCAGTTTTGCCCACAGAGTGGCCCAGCCCATACAGGGACAACTTCTATCCCAAAGTGTTACTCCCACGACGAGCACAGCCATTTTGAGTAATAATACAAACAATACCACAGAGTTTTCCACAAATACACCAAACTCACAACTCTCACAGCGAGTAGTGACCATCACGGAAAACATGCCCCCTGTGTTGCGAAGGGCTTTGGAAAATGACCAGCATATTTCAACAAATTTGCACGAAAAACTCGGCAATACAAATGACAGGCTTCAAAGTGGTAGTGGTACCACAGCCATGGTCACAAATGCTATTCCTCTGCTGCCGTTGCCGCACTCGAGCAGCGACGAGTTTGTCATTGGAGATGTGCATATTTCAATTGCAAAGGCCAACGAGTTGCACAGCACGTTTGTGGAAAGGTACCTCCCTGCCTTTCCCATCATGGAAACGAAATCAGCGATCGAGCTATACTCGCAGTCGCAAATTTTGTTTTGGACCGTTATGCTTACTGCCTGCCTTTCAGACCCAGAACCAACCATGTACAACAAGTTGGCGTCTTTGATCAAGCAGTTGGCCATTGAAACATGCTGGATCCGCACTCCGCGGTCTACACACATCTCACAAGCCCTTCTAATATTGTGCTCATGGCCTTTCCCAAACGAAAAGGTACTAGACGATTGTTCGTACAGGTTCGTAGGGTTGGCCAAATCTTTGTCGTTGCAATTGGGTTTGCACAGAGGAAGATTTATGAGCGAGTTTTCAAGAACACAAACATCAATGCCGCAAGCGGAAAAATGGAGAACAAGAACGTGGTTAGGAATTTTTTTCCAAGAACAGCTATGGTCCAGTATTCTTGGATTGCCATCCACATCCCACAATGACTACTTGATTGAGCAAGCGTTGCTACCAAACGAAAACATTTTTGACTTGCCCTTTGATTTCCATTGCTTGATCCATTTAGCAAACTTCCAAGCAAAACTGTACAGAACAATGGGCTCAAATATCAATTCTCCAGACGGTTTGATTGAGGGGAAAGAGAGAGGGAAATGTTTGATAATTTTGGAGCAAGATTTGGAAACTTTAAACAACACAGTTTTGAAAATCAACGTCGCAAACTCCACCACCACCAGCAATGGCAAAAAAACCAACACAAACAGTGACCATCGCACAAGCATTGAAATCTATTATCTGTATGTGAAATTAATGATTTGTTGTTTTGCGTTTCTGCCAGACACACCAAAAAAGGACCAGAAAAAACATGTGTTTAACGCGTACAAGTCTTCAACAAGGATAATCACTTTGGTCAGCCAAATGCTAGAAAACGGGAAACAGCAATTGTTGGAACTACCTATATACGTGAGACAAGCGTGTACCTACGCAGCATTGATGTTATTCAAGTTGTACTTGACCCCCATGCTAGATAACAAGTATGTGGACAGCGCAAGACAATCTATTGTCACTGTTCACAGACTTTACAGAAACCAGCTTACAGCATGGGCAACAAGTGTGGAAAACGATATTTCGAGAACAGCAAGCGTTTTGGAAAAATTGAACTTTGTGTTGATCACAAATCCAGAGGTTTTTATTGAGGAAGATGGCATCATCAGTAGAATGAGATCCCACTTGACCGGATCGTTATTTTACGATTTGGTCTGGTGCATCCACGAAGCAAGAAGAAGGGAGCTTGACCCAATGTACAAGAAAAACCAGCAATTGCTGAATGAAAATAAACAACTTAAAAAAAAAAGTTCCAAAAACACTCAAAGAAAATTGTACCCGTTGCCCTTTTATAATCAAATAGCCAAGGAAGATTTTGAAACAATAACTAAAACAACGCCAAATGGTACAACAGTCACAACTTTAGTCCCTACAGCAAACGCCATCAAAAACGCAAAAGCACAGTTTACCAACACGACAAACAGTAGTAAAAACAAGAAAAACAAAATTTATGCTATAAATGGTATTCCGTTGAAAATGTTGGACCAAACAGGGAGCATCAAGTTTTTGGACTCTCCGCTGTCCACTTCTTTGCAAAGAAGCGCAAGTGTGCAAGAAACACCGGGCTCGTCTTATTCAGCACCGTCTTCAATAGTGGTGACACCAAACAATACAACTGCACAAAGTGTGCCTTCACAGCAAGCTCATACCAACACTTTTTACAGTAGCGCTCAAATGGTGGGTCCACAAAACAATGCCCTAATGAAAAATCAAAATCAAAACTTTGATAACAACGGGTTATTGGTGGGCCCAGATATCTCCACGAGCAGCAGTAAGAACCATCTTTCCGTAAACCAAAATAGCTTTGGAAATCCGCAGTCTGACGTCTTTACGGGCAGCAGCACCTCGCTCAACATTAACACTATACCAATATCACCTGTGCCTCCAATCACCTCCTCTTTCCAAGCTTCCAAGTCACCACAAGCTTATTCGCAAACTCCATCAGGGCCAGGGGTATCTTCGACAGATTTAGCGGGCGTCTATGCAAATAACCCTGCTTTCATCGGACAATCAAACCAGAACACTCTCTCCAGAAACAGCTCTTTGCTTTCCGGAATGAATCTTATGGGGAGACCATTCCTGTCCAATTCAAGCGCACCAACTTCAGATGTCAGAAACACTGGCTCAACATCACTCCACCCTAACATGGCGACGAGTCAGTATCAGATGCCAAATATGCCAAATAATTACGTGAATAGACCGGCAGATGGGATGGGAAATGGGACAAACATCCCAGAAACACAGGTTAATATAGGTAACCAAAGCCGAAGTCAAAGTGTTCCTGCAAGACCCTCATCTTCATCCAACAATGACAACGGCGCGCAAAGCAGTACGGGCATAGTTCCTGGTGGTGGTTCGTACCAGCCTCCAATGAGTCTTTTTGCTTACCAAAACAATCAAAATCCAAGTGGTTTACCACCACAGCAAATTGGAACAGGTCCGCTAAGAAATACTGTTCAGAAGTTTGAGGCTGCAAATGACGGTTCAAATAGTAATACAAGAATCACAACCAATTCAGAAACCTCAAAGTCTCTTGACACAACTCCTACAACAAATAGTCGACTGTACAACGACTTGGACTCTTTTTTGCAACAGCAGTCTGCCGGATGGATTGAAGATAACAGTACCACTGATGACGTTTTAGGGTGGTTCGATATAAACATGGCTCCTGAATTCTAGTTGGTGCCATTTAGTAGTGCACAACTTTTCGACCATGACGACGACATTACATACAGACATATACATATTCTGATAAACACTCTTATACATTCCTCGTTTATTGCGTAGCAGTACCGTATGATTAAGCGGCCTAATTAAAGCTCAGAAAAACAGTGTTGATGACAAGGCAGTAACCATGACCAAAACCCCCCACAAACTCAACCCTAGTGCAAAATTTTTCTTGACTCTAGTCCATGTTGGCAGTTTTGTTCTTGTTTGGCGGAACTCCGAGCCTATCAAGTTGTGGGCAAATAAGCCTGGCAAAATGAAAGCGATAGATGTTGATCCTGTGGCACCCACAACACTTAGCATGGTGGCCAAGGACTTTACAGTGATCGCTAGCAGAAGCGACGCAAGCAATATGCAACATGTGATCAGTGTGAAAGTTTTAGAATCTAACTCGCTTGCTGTGATTTTTGGCGAGCCCTCTTCAATCAATTCATCTGTGGGTGTAGGAGAGACTGTGGCAATCAACGGATTGTGTTCGCCAGTAGGTAGAGGATTTCTTGGAGCTATTACACCAGTGCCGCTGTGTACGTTTTTGTTAGAATTGCGCGAAGCAAAATGTTCGTAAATGTGGTGAATTGAAGCTCTGCATGGATGGCACTGTAAAGGATAAGCCAAAGTCACCAAAACAACAATTGCTATTCTCCCGATGGTGGTCAAAACAGACGATGGATACATTGTGATAATGTTTCCCTTGATGTTATCACCAAAAGTCAAGTATCCTGAGATCCCAATCACAGTGTACAATATGCAAGCCAAACTCATTGCCGAAAGTGCAACAATTCTGATGCTTTTTAATGTGTTGTTTTGTAACTCGTTGACAACTGAAAAAGTGTTGTGGTGGCATGTGTAAGCAAACACGAATATTGGAAAACTTTTCAAAGAGTTTGTGTCTTGGAAGTGCGAAGATGGTTTCCAAAGGCTGACGGTTCCCTTGGAAGCTTTGACATCAGCCGAGGGAAACAAAAAATTCAAAACAACCATTAGACACAAGTAAACCACTGATGAGATTGCTACCATCGAAGCAATTTTCAAAGACCCTAGTTTTCTCAAAAAACATAATGGTCCGATGACGAAAATTAGCAATGCCATAATGTGTAGTTCCCTATGATAAAAAAATGGGTTACTCGTAAATGTTTGAAAGATTTGTGGAAGCAAATCCCCAGCAACAATCAAATAACTAACAGAGACCCCAAAACATTTGACAGCAATGGCTATATCAAAAAAAACGCCAAGTGAAGGATATGTTATTTTGGAAACCGCAAAGAACGACAAGTTTCTCTTGTTGCGCACATACTTGGTGATTTCTGCTTGACATAGTAGACCAGATAAAGCGCAAAAGCCACTGAAAATGATGGCCATTACAGACAAAATAAGCCCATTAGCTTTGAATGCAAAGGGTAACGCCAGAATACCACTTCCGCAGCATGTATGTAAAAGCGTCAGGACTGCCGATTTATTTGTGCTAGACATTTCTATAGATAGGTGGTCTTGATATGCAGTATGTGCTTCTTGGATGCCTGTTTATTTTGAGATAATGATTCCAGCTAGTTCTGTTTTCCAAAAGATCCGCTGTTTTCTCACATACACACAAAATTCAAACAATGCATCGTAAACATAGCTTTCGAGGATTTTTTTCAAATGCTGCAAATCTTGTTGCACTTCCTTATCTTGCGTGAGGGATAGGTCGGTCTTTTCGTGTGTGTTTTTCCGAGGAACCCCAGATACACAAATTGCGTGACACGTGATAAAAGATTGAACTAACGAGAATGAACCCACCAACCAAGCAAGGCCAATTGCACCATTTACACACGCGTATTCATTCGTTCAAAAGATATACTCGACAAAGCAACATTATTTACATGCAGACATATATATACATACACTCAAGTGTACAAGAATTCCATCAGTAACCTTTTCTTTTGATTTCTTGGACGGTTCTCAACAGGCCTCCAAATGCAAGAGAAAATTCTCTCTTCTTTCTTCTAACTTTCTTCAACAATTTTTGTTTACTAGGTCTGATGTAGTATCTCTGATCCATGGTTGTTTGAGCAATTTTGGCATCGTTCAACATTCTGTTCAACTGCCTCGTGGCCATACTGACGTCCCCGTTTCTCACTTGCACAGTTCTACCTGCTCTTGGTCCAGTCAAGTGGTATTCGTCAACAGTTCTCTTGATTGTCTGAGCTGTAGGAAAAAAGCTATCTTTACTGCGTGCACCAAACATGGTTGGGTTGTTGTTATCGATTGACCCAAACGTGAAACGTTTTTTTTTTTTCTGCAATTTGGATGGATCTAAGATGTTATCGAATTTCGCCGAGGGAGAAGTGGAGGAGGAGGAGGTGGATTTGTTCAAATCTTTGACTAAATTGCTCAATGCATCATCAACGTTAGGTTTCCCGGATCTGTTCTGCTGCTTGATGATTTGCGAGCTTGAGAAAAATCTCGTGTTTAGGAGCAGATTTTGGTTTTTGAACGCGGAAACCAAGCCCATGTATTTTTGGTTTTTCAAAACAAACATTTCTTTAGCAATTAGCTTGGTTGTGCTTGAGTATGTGTTGTCTTGCTGGTTTGTTGTACGGTTCGAGCTAGGCATTAAGCCAATGTTGTAAATCTCTTGAGTAAACCCTCGCTCATCAAAGATCTTTCAAGATTAATCGATTTAGTGTTCTTGGAAGTGGAAAAAAAAAATAATAAAAACTAAATTGTTACCCGAGACAAATTTTTTTCTCAAATTATTGGTTTCGACTGCAAAACAGCAGAAATGCAGTTTTGAACAAAAGCGATGTGCTATTAGAGTTTTGATTGAATAAATTAGTTCTTTAATGCAATATTATACTTTGTTTAATCCATCTCTACAAGTCAAGTAAAAAAGGTTAAAAAAAGTAAGTAGAAGCTTGCGCATCCACTGAAATGACTGATATTGAAAAACCAGCTTCTATTGAGAGCGTTTCAAAAAATGTTGATGCCGACTCAAAAGCAGCCGAACAAAATGAAGCAAGTTCTTTAAACCAACAGCCTGCAACAGCAACCACCACCACAAACACCAAAAGCAGTGGCAAAAACAAAAAGAAAAAGAAGAAGCCAAGCAATATCAAGGACATTGAGCTGTTCTACCCAGACAAGAAATACCCTGAAGGTTTGTGGATGGACTATGAACAAGACTTCAACTTGGCTCGTGTCACGGATGAAGAAAAAAGATACATTGCTAGAGACATGGAAAACGGGGCACCAGAAAGATGGAACGATATGAGAAAGGGTGCTGAGATACACAGACGTGTTCGGAAAAATTTGATGAGCAAGTTGAACCCGGGGATGACATTGACCGAGATTGTCAACATGGTTGAAGATGCCACAAGAAAGTTCACCAACACTACTGATGCGACGAGACAGCATTTGGATTACAAAAAACAAGGGATTGCGTTCCCAACAGGTGTGTCTCTGAACAACATTGCTGCCCACTTCACTCCAAACAAAGGTGACACCACTGTTTTGAAATACGATGATGTCATGAAAGTTGATTTCGGGGTACACGTTAATGGCCATATCATTGACAGTGCATGGACTGTTGTTTTTAACAAGGACAAGAGTCACAACAAGTACGAACCTTTGATGACTGCTGTGAAAGAAGCCACAAACACGGGGATCAAAGAAGCAGGTATTGATGTCAGACTTACTGACATTGGGGAAGCCATTCAAGAAGTGATGGAGTCCTATGAAGTCGAATTGAACGGCAAAACCTACCCTGTGAAGTGCTGCAGAAACTTGTGTGGTCACAACATCAACCCATACAAGATTCATGGGGGGAAATCTGTGCCTATTGTGAAAAATGGGGATGAAACTAAAATGGAAGAAGGTGAGCATTTTGCCATTGAAACTTTTGGGACTACAGGGAGAGGTTATGTCGTGCAAGAGGGTGAATCATCTCATTACGCATTGTCTGACGATTACAACAACTTCAAAACCAAACCCGGTTTGCAAAGAGGTGTCGAATTGTTGAAATCGATCAATGACAATTTTGGCACCTTGCCCTGGTGTAAAAGATATTTGGACAGATTAGGTCACGACAACTACTACCCTACATTGGACTACTTGGTTGGACAAGGCTACATTCAAGATTATCCACCGTTGGTAGACATCCCAGGGTCATACACAGCCCAATACGAACATACCATCTTGTTGCATCCTCACAAAAAAGAGGTTGTTTCTAAAGGTGAAGATTACTAGACAGCAAAGAATGGTCTCAGTGTAGTGCCAGCTGTGAGAATACATAATGCATACACATTCTATTAAAACATCTATACATCATATCATCAAGACTAAAACCTAATATTGCTCCCAAATTCACGTGATATAACTAGTCACATGACAGGTGTTTTTTTTTTTTTTTTGTTACTACTCTTACCAAATAGGGAAACGCACAAAAACAAACCATAAAAAAGCGAATAACCAAATACTAAATATTAGTCAATTTCTTACCATCCATTTATCATCGTTCTTTTTGCTTTTGTGTTTCAAAAA
Organism: Hanseniaspora vineae; assembly: GCA_000585475.3. Lineage (NCBI taxonomy): Eukaryota > Fungi > Ascomycota > Saccharomycetes > Saccharomycodales > Saccharomycodaceae > Hanseniaspora > Hanseniaspora vineae. Next base: position 126,032 of record JFAV03000041.1, read on the forward strand.
TTTTTTTTTTTCTAATTTTTTTTTCTGATTTTTCTTCAATTAAGGCAGAGTGTACATTCTCTTCGATCAACAAAGTACATTGCTTTACCTTGGTGAAACATAAATTAATAATGCAGATGTCTGATTAAGGTATGGCCTAAAGGCAGGTTGGATGTATTCGAGACAGTTTCACACTCCATTGTTTATTTAATTTCTTCTTATCTGGACCTGCCCTTATTTATTTAGTTGACTGCAGATACTTGTACAGAGTTTTGCCGTAAGTTTGTCGGATTTTTAAGGTGTATTATTCTGTGATATCTCGACAAACTTGCGACAAAACTCTGTAAGATTTCTCAAAAGAACGATATCAAACAAGCTTTTCTGATTGAACGACTAGTAGGAAGTTACTATATTGGAAAAAAAAAACAAAGCTACACCCAAAACACCAGCAAAGTATCATAGAAATGGAATCTCCAATCACTATCGAACCAAGCGTTTTAGAGTTCAAATCTCCATTGACAGAACAAAGTACCGAGTACATCACCATCACTAACAACAGTGACGAAGCTATTGCTTTTAAAGTTAAAACTACTGCTCCAAAATACTACTGTGTAAGACCTAATGCTGCTTTGGTTGCTGCTGGGGAAGAAGTCAAAGTGCAAATTATACTTTTAGGGTTGGCTGAAGAACCAAAAGCTGATCACAAATGTAAAGACAAATTTTTGGTTATAACGTTACCAGCTCCATACGAACTGAACAATACCAGTGTTTCTGAAGTTTGGTCTCAATTAGAAGCTGAATTCAAAGATCAAAGCATTTCCAAAAAAATCAAAGTTAAATACGTTGTTGATAGCGGGAAACAACAACAACAACAACACCAACAACCACAAGTAGAAAAGCAAGTAGAAAAACAAGAACCTGTGCAAACAAGTCCAATTGAACCTCAAACTGAAAAAACTTTACTACCAAAAGAACAAAAGGTGGAAGAAGCTCCATTGCCTGTGACCTCTGCTGAACCTAAGAAGGAAGCAGAAGCTTTTGTTAAAGATAGCTTGACCAAACCTGAAATTGCTGAACAAAAGGAAAAAGCTGCTCAAGAAGTTGAATCTAAAAAAGAAACAATTGCAGAACAAGCAGAAACAGAAAAAGAATCGAAAGAACAAAGCAAGATTACTGACACGCAAGCTGCAACTGGTGCAACAGCCGAAGAAGAACAACCTGTCTTAGTTTATGGGTTGTTCTTTTTGTTCTGTATCATTGCTATTGCATGGTTGTACCAATGATTCTTGGAAAGGATTTTTCTTTCACCGTTCTTTTGGTTTGGGTAACAAAGACATCATTTCCTGTTTTTTATTTGTTTATAAACAAATAATTATAATTAACTCAAAGTAGTATTATTGTTCTCATAATGCAAGCTATCTATAAGAGCGTTTGCAATTAGTTATTCTTTTTTTTGTTTTTTTTTTTTATTGTTCATCATACAGGTATTACTATTATTATTAGTGCTACTATTATTGTAAGAGTGTGGGTACAGATAATCATTTTGTGTCATCACCAGTTTAATGACAACAAACAAAATGTGAAAAAACGTACCTTAACCTTACGTTAATTGCCTACTCAAATAATCTACTCTCTCATCTCAGAACAGGATTAATATTCAAAGTATGCTTAAAGTGAGAAAAAATTAATACATAACAGTAATATAAAAGCTAATAATAAAACGTTTTTTATACAATACGCTTCTTCAGTACATGAAATCAATATATCAATTTTCTCCTAGAGTTTTTATCTTTGTTTCCAAAATTATATGATTATTTCTTCTTTGGTACTGTCACCCTGTTTAAGCTTCCAAAGCTAGTTTACCTTTTGGATTGGTAACTTTGATACCCAAAGCTTTAGCTCTAGACAAAATACCAACTCTGTTTTTGGAAGAAACGGTAGATTTGATTTCAGCAGCGTAAGATTTGGTGTGCATGGTCAATAGTTCCAAATCTTTAACGTTGGCAACCAAGAAAGTTTTGTGACCAGATGGAGATAAGAATTTGGTTTTTTTGTTAGAACCGTAACCAATGGTTGGTTCAGAGATGTTACCTCTGAATCTTCTTCTAACACAAGAATCAATACCTTTTTGTTTTCTCCAGTTTTCAGAGACTCTGTGGTATCTGTCAGAGTGATGTCTCTTGAATTTTTTGGTGTGTTTCTTAACAATTTTTGGGTGAGGTAGAGAAGCAGCCATTCTGTAATGATTGATTGTTTTTATTTGATTTGATTTGATTTCTTTCTCTTGTGTGTGTATCTTTGTGAATGTTTCCTTTTGATGCAAATGAAAATCAGGTTGAGCTTTGTTGAAGTTAAAACTTTCCCATAAATCGATGAGAGCAGAAAGCCAAATGAGAAAACCTTTTTTTTTTATCTATAATAAACGAGGAAATGCAAAACGAAAAAAAGAAACGCTTGCTCAATTTTATGCGAGCATGAAAAAAACCTCGGAAATTGTCACCTGAGTGAGTCTAAACCAATTAGCGATCGACTTGATTTTCAAATAAGCTCAACCTCAATAACACTTTGATGATCCTTGGAAACAAAACAAAAATGCACATCCACATGCATCTGTAACTTGATAAGATAAATCGACATAAAAACATATACTGTTAGTAAAAAATATTCTTGGATAAATGAATAAGGAGGAAATAAATGAGAATAGTTCATCTTGGGTTGCAAATTGATAAGTTTGTATTGAAGTTTCTTAAAATGTGAAAAGATTCGCATACCAGCAGAGGGCGGCCGCAGTAAGGTCAGTTATATTTCCATGTAATTCTCTTTAGGTTAAACAAAGTTCACGATACTCCCACACACACTCTCTCTCTGTTTATATCAATTTGACAAATCTTTAATGAAAAAAAAAATATGCGTCTCTTCAGTTTCCGACCACTAAACTTCCTTAAAAACACCTTTTAAATAAGGATCAATAACTTTTTTTCTGCTGTTGAAAATAAATATTTCTACTGTGTTTTTGAAAGCTCAAATAAACACAAGGCCTCCCTTGCGTAGAAACACGTATTCTATACTGCTTGGATGTTCAGTGTCTGCTTGGTCTTGGCCCAATGTTTTTTGGCTAACCATAGATATTCTCAGACTTGCTTGCTTTTAAACACTACGATTATCTGCATGCATCTAACACCAATTTTTTTTTTATTAAAATCACTGCAATTGCTCATTGGTCTCTAATTTTTCAACTTCATAACGCTAATCAAAAACTCAACCTCAAACTATCATTTGCTGCATTTCCTCCATTTGCTTGTTCATGGTACCACATACGTTATTCGTTTATCTTGGTGTTTTTCACATCTTTTAGGAGTCAAGAGAGTAAGAGTTACACAAGCAATATTCAGTCAAGGGTTGCAATCGTCAATATAACAAGTAATATCAGACGTCAAGATGCTTATACTACCTGCAAATGAGAGGGCGTAACACAGATTACCTACCATAGAGGCAACTAGAAAAACCTCTATGAGAAACTAAGCATCATAATTGATCCTTCACTTCACTACCATGCTAAAAGTTTTTGAAACAAAAGAAAAGTGAAGCTAAAGCTTTCGACAAGTCACAAAAAAGCAAACGAAGAAGAAGAGGCCAAAAAAAAAAAAAAGAAAATGAAAAACTCTTCGAGATTTTACTGAAGTTGAAACAAATCGAAACACCAATCATTCAAGACGAATAAACAGTGCAGACAATGTTTTACCCAGCTTACAGCTCAGTCGCGTGACTTGGGTTCAAGGTGAGGGGTTTAGTATGAAGTGACGCAAAAAACGTCAGGGAGGAGCAAAAAAAAACAACTAAAATAGTCATGAAGCACGACGCACAAGCTCAAAATGGAAAAAAACACAGACGGAGGGAGGGGGGGTTTTTGGAGTCTTTATGTTATGCAGTACGCAGCCTCTAGGCTCAGACAAGTTTTTTTTTGGCTGAGACTAATGGGGCCAGACAATTAAGCCTAAATATTTGTGTGGTAGAAAAGCATGCAGGCACCAGAGCAGATTAGGCCGGATACAAAATTGATGGTTGTTTTTGAAGAAATAAAGTATTGACAAAGATATGTCGCACTCTTATATTGTACTATTCAAAACACGTGATCGTAATATAATGAGGGACCTAGATACACTAAGACCAACACCCACATATTTTGCTTATAGTATGATAGGTTTTCAAAGGCTGATACTGACTCTCGGCAACGGGTCTGTCACGTGGACAGCAGTGAAAGAAAAAAAGAAGTTTTAATTTTTATCATCTGTTTTCATTCGCCGGTTTTTTATTCAAAATTAACTATTTTTCTCTTTTGAGCATAAAAAAAAAACATTTAATTCTTTTTTTTTGTGCAATAAATGTTTTAACAAACCAAAACAATGTACGGATGTCAAAAATATTTTTTTTGTCAAATACGTCACAACTTTTATGTTGTTGGAAAAATGTTTTTTTCAACAAAATGACTTTAATGCTCCTACCTACAGTCATCTCATTGTGAGTAAAGAGTCAACAATAACCGTTTCATGGCCCTGATAATGAAAAAAAAGATTCTAGAAGGTGGAGAGTTATTAGAAAGTTTCAAACAGATCAGTGCCGCGTATAGAACCCTTCCAACCTGATAAAGCAACTAATTACATCGTCTTTGTTAGTAATAACTTGGGTAAAACCAAGCTGTATTGTTCATCACAATGTTTATTAAATGTATTAAATATTATATAGTATTTTGCCAAGCGAATGATGCAATTGAATTAATAAAACTAGAAAAAAAAAAAACTTACTGTTATAAAGAGAGTTTGTGAAAAACATGATTATCATAAAATTAGACAGAAAAGCAAATGGCACACCATCACTCCAACCTTCTTCTTTTAGCGTCCAATGGTGTATTCATACCACTACTGCTTGCACTTGTCCCAACACTTTGTTGTTGTACTCCTTGATGCTGCTGCTGCTGGTGTTGATTTTGTAGTTGTTGTTGGTGCTGCTGCTGTTGTTGCAAGTTAGCATATTTTCTTTTTCTCTTGCCTCCAGTTGATCCTGTTCCATCAAGATCAAACGCCAAGTCTTCCACTGAAAACTGTTGTTGTTGTTGTTGTTGTTGTTGCTGCTGCTGTTGCTGTGTACCATTAGTAGCATTATTCATTGCACCGTTTCCGGAGGAAGAAGATAGGTAGTTCATAATATTCGCATTATCAAAACTCTGAATGACGTGTGCATAGCTATCCCAGTCCATCGAATCGTACATCTGCGCATCTGCATCCATATACCCGTTCCCTTCTCTTTCAAAATTTCCCCCATGATTCATGTGGAAAATCTTGGAGGCCAGATCACCATATTTGGTCTTTGTTGGGATGTTCTCCGTGGTCCAGTGGCCCGCAATATCTGAAACCTGGTTCTTGTATGATTTCCTTAGTTTCACTCCCCTTGTACCATCAGCATTATATCTTGCCACCTGCTGCGAGATATCGGTTAGTCCGTACATGTCTATTAGGTTTTCCATTGGGTTAGGTTGTGGTTCAGGATACGGAGTGGCTAGTGGATCTATGTAGTAGTAGTATGCGGGGATTGTTTCTTCTGTAGACATTTTTTTTATAGTGTTATGTAGGGATATCTTTGGTTTGTTCTGATTCTTTAAACTGTTAAAATGGTAATTGTAATGGGAATTAATTTCTGATTCAAACACTCGTGCTCTTATAGATCTATTTCTTTACACACAGCAAAGCTTGTTGATTTCTTTGTTGTGCTTTTTCCAAGAATACACGACTTTACAAACAAGGCTTATCAACAAATAGTAATAAAAGTTCAACAGTCTCCACTTGGGATCATTATCAGCCACCAGTTATACCAAATTTAAAACAAGGGAAAATATAGGTTCGATGGTACCAACGTTGAGATGTCGTGTTATTTTTTTTTTTTTAGTTTTTTTTTTTGCCTTTTTTCCAATCTTTGTTTCGCTCTTACTTTTCTGCATATGATTTTGTTTGAGGGTTACTCCTTGCTGTCGTTTAAATTAAATTACTGTTATTTCGTACAGCATACACATATTAATGGTAATAGCGTATATCCTAGATAGACTTCGGGTAAAATGGATGAATGACCTTTAGGCGATTAATTAAACGAGTTTCATATCACAAGTCTTCGCTCAAGATGGTTTAGGTGGAGTGTTTTGTGACACTTTGTGACACTTTGTGACACTTTTGTTGAGCGAATAATATCTGCGCAATTAACTGTTGAAACTTCACGAAAAAAACGTTGATTTTCAGATTTCAAAAAAAATCAACAGAATCTTGTTACTCATACGGTAAATGTAAAAGCAAATACTTGAATTATTAAAAACGGACATGCAAGACGCAGATTCTTACAATCATCCCCATACAGTATTTTGCGCCTCTTTATCTATTCTACAAAATGTATACATATTTCTAAACCTCCCCCCCCCTCTATCAACCTCTCATGTAGTCCCTCAAATAGTTACCCAACTTGGTGGCACCTTGTTCCACTGCTTCTCTCAACACCTGGAATTCGTCATCTTGATCTTCCATAAATCTATTAGCAAAACTGTTGTTTCTATTGTTTCTATTGTTGTTGTTTGCGCGCAGACCACTAAATTCGCCGTCATCGTCCTCGTCATCACCTCCTTGGTCTCTACCGAAATACGCGTCAGAAGAGATCGAGGTTGCGCTACTGAAATCAGTTTGCAATTTCTGTTTTGCTTCTTTGTTTGTGTCTTCATCATAGTTCCCTCTTGCAAAAAACTCATCGGAGGAGATCCCCTTTTGGGCACCAAACTTGTTGGCAACTTTCCCCGTATACTTGAACCCTTTGTTTTGTGTAGCCAATTTCTGTTCTTCAGCTAATTCATTGGCATTGTTCGAGACCATACCAAAACCTAATCTAGCAAATTTAGGTTTCAACTCTTTTTCGACCACATCTTGTGCTTGGTTATTGTTGTTGCTGTTGTCATCGTTGTCTTCATCAAAAAATGATGTTTGTTTCATGAATTTTTTGTGTTCACGGTTTGGAGAGTTGGATGCAGAGTAGGTTGGTGACTCAATGTGACTTTCCACAACTTTAACCCCGCTTCTTCTCGACCCGTCTCTTGCTTGTTCTTTTTCAAAAGAATCAATAAAGCTTTCACGTTCTTCAGAAACAGGTTTGTTCATTTGAGCCAATTGAGAAGACTTTGTTACAGTGGCTGGTCTTCTGGAAGAAGATAAAATGGAATGTTTTTTGGCTCCTGTGGCAGAATCTTTCCCCAATACTGTTCTTCTAGAGGTTTTTTTGTTCAAAATAGACGAGGATTTATCCCCAGTGGAGGAAGAAGCAGACTGCGTAGAACTTTGAGAGAGTCTTGTTGAAGCCATAGGCGATCTGGCTTTGGCAGCAGTGGTACTGGTCAATGGCGAAGACCCTCTAGAGCTCAACGTTTTCAAAGAGGTTTTTGACCCAGACTTGGTGTTGTCCCCCCAGTTATCGAAAAAATCGTCTGCGGAATTGTTGTTGCTTGATGAACTTGAATCGGTCAAGCCTTCTTCTATATCCTCCAAACTAACTTCGTTTGGATATTTCAGTTTGTCCTGATCAACACAGTGATCCAAATGCTGTTTCCATTTTTTGGCAACTGTGGAAGTGTATTTTGCTCTGGAATCGGTACTGTGCAAAACTTGGGCACCTCCGTGCTTGTTGAAATACCCAATAGCTTTGTGGTTCCCTGCAAATTTGAATCTTCTCAGATTATCCGTACTCCAGGTATCCAAGGTGGCGGACTGCACAAAAGTGATGTGGGTCCCCAGGTTTCTGTGCACGGCACTGCAATTGATACACAAGAAAACCCCGTATGGAACTGAAGTCCATGTTGGGTTTTTAGCCCCACAATCGAAGCACACTCTGTTTTCGGAATGGTTTGATTGTAAACTGTCAAACAACTGTTCGGTAACTGCTTTTGGTGCGTTGGATGTCATTGATATTTGTCTTACTCCCTTGTTGTTTTTATCTCTCTCGCAAATTGTTTATTGGGGAAGGAGAATAATTTTGATACCAAATCACCTCTTCAGCAAGGATGAAAACAAATCAGCAAAGGCTTGATTTTTTTTTTTCGATTGTTTTTGGCATTTCGATCAGATATCTGTTATTTACTTTGAACGTACTCAGAAAAAAACGTACAAGAAAACCAAAATCGGTAATTCTGTGCGGGTATCGTGCGGAAACACATCACTTCAGGGGTTAATATATATATATATAGTCTGTTAGATTTGAAAGCGATTACATGAATCTGTTGTGACACCAATAGCTCCGAGTCGTCTGATTAATCAAATATGTTGATCCATGTCAGGTATTTAAACCATTTTGGTTCCACTAGTAGACAGTTCCCTCTAGCATAAACCGTTGGTGATGGGTGGAAGAAATTGGACACATATGGAATATGGCTTGCTATTTTACCAATGCCCAACCAGTTTCTCCGTGTTGATGGGTCTTCTACTTTGCTCAAAGTTCCCTCAATCTCACACCGGCGGCCTTTGCACTCTTTGATCTTGCAGTTAAGAACCAGTGTTGTGTCGTTTGGAATATCCTTCACATGCTCAATATCCAATCTTGCAGTGACTCCTCTTTGATGTGGAAGTTTCGGGAACCCAGCCACACAAAGCAACTCGTCCATCAACAACGCCACAATACCTTTGTGAATGTTCCCTGTTTGCGGGTCACTTAATTCTTTGCCCAAGTGGAAATACGCCGTCAACTCCACGTCATTGGCAAACACACTGTTTGTGTTTGAGGTTGATTTCCCCTGGTCAGTGCTGTTCAATATGTTTTTATTTCTTATCACTAGGGGGTCAATTTCAATGTGGTCTTCCTTGTTCAGCAAACTGGTACCTATATGGTTATGTTGGTGAGGAAGTGAAATGTACTTTCTCTGTGAGCTGATTTCGTAGAGGTGTGGGTTGTCGTGGTATGTTTGCAGGTGTGGTTTCAATCTTTGCAACACATCTTGTCTTTGAAACGCTTCTGTTTCTGTTTCGCCAGGTTTTTTAGGTCCAACTTGTGGCCATGGCTTGATGAATGTGAAAACACCTGTGGTGATTCCAAGAGTAGGTATTAGAACGTATGCACTGAGTTTGTTGAGAACGCCCATAAATGTTGAAGTTTGAAGGTTATAATTTTTTTTGGGTTGTTTCAATTTTTTCCCCATAGTTTAGTCAATCGGATGTGAAAACAACTGTGGAGTCTGAGATCAGATAAGAAATCTTTAAAGGGTTTGAAATGAGTTTCTTGCAGGTAGTAAATTTCCCAGGTTGCTCAAATTACACGTGACAAACTTTTTTTCTCAACTTTCACAAAAACAAAAACAAATAAATTACAAAAACACGATGGAGATCCAACAGAGCAAGAAAATTTTAATTAAAGAAGCAGACGCTGAGAAATCAACTTCTACAACCGAACTCAAGCATACCACATCAATTAAACAATCATGGCGCGTAGTCGTGTAGGCGGTGGAAAACGTTCATCCAAAACCTCCTCGTCTGGGTCCACCCGCAAACATTATGGCTCATTAGTCACCTCATTGGGATCTGCGCACTCTGGACCTCAATCACCAGTGACAAATCAGCAACAGCAGCAACGAAGCAGAGTGGTGTCATCCAGTGTGCACAGACACGAACCGATCCGTAGACTTCCCGGAGACGATGGGTCTGATTCTGAATCTGATTCTGATGATTTAACTTCAAATGCAAATCTGTTCACTAATAAGGCCACTGTTCTGGCGAATTTTGAAGAATGGATCAAGATGGCCACAGATAACAAGATCAACACGAAGAATAGTTGGAACTTTGCTCTTATTGACTATTTCCATGATTTAAATGTCTTGAAAAATCAAGAAGATGGTGGAATCAATTTTCAAAAAGCCAGTGCCACTTTGGACGGATGTATGAAGATATACTCTTCGAGAGTGGACTCTGTGGCAAGTGAAACGGGGAAACTGTTGAGTGGGCTAGCCACGGAGCGGTCCAAAAGAGCCGAACTGGCTGCAGCGGGTGATCTTGATGGAGAGAATGGGGGGAACAGAGATGGTACGGGGAGTGCAGGGCCTGGGGATGCTAACAATGGAGAAGTTGTCATTGATGAGGCTACTGGTTTGCCCATGAACAACGGTGATTTTTTGAATGGAGAGGACAACAGACGTAAGAGAAACCTGAATCGTGTTTTGGAAACAACGTTGACTGATTTTGATCATTTGAAATTGAAACAGTTGGACGAAGAGCTAGCTATTGATCCGTTGTTTAAGAAAGCGTTGTCTGAATTTGATGAAGCAGGTGCCAAAAGTTTGTTATTGAACACGTTGAAAGTGGAAGAAGACGGAAGAGTTGTATTTGATGCTATGGGGGCTGATCTGGAAGTGAATGATCAGGTGCAGAGAATTGAAGAGGAAGAGAAAGACGCTATTGAAGACAGCGACCATGAGATGTCTAGTGTGGACGAAGACCATCATACCGCAAACACGTCTTTATCTCTTGATCCAGATGTACTTGTTCAAATGGACAATGACATTATGACTTTGGGTGAAAGTATAATGGCCAACATTGCATCGAAAATGGTTTGTCCATCGATGCCTTTTATCAAAGAGTCATTACAGGACACTTCTCAGGCGAAAACACTACTGGAAAACTTGAATCATCTTCATGGTAATGATGAGGAGGAGGCAGCGGAGAGGAGAACTAATGAAGATCACGGGTTTTTAACTGAAAACGAATTGAAGGATCTTGAAGATAACGAACCTTTAGAAAACTTGTCATTTGCCAATATGGATGACAACGATGGTGAATTAAATGGAGAAGATAATGATCTTGGTGATAATGATAATACTGGGAATGCTAATAACAATATTCTTATAAGTGAAGAATCTCAAAACAATAATACCAGTCAAGAAGTTAATGATACCATGCAACAGAATAATAATGATGATGGTGATGATGATGATGTGATGATGGTGATGATGATAAGAATGAAAATAGCTTGTTGGTGGATATGGATATTTTAGCACAAATTGATCAAAATATGACTAAATCTTGGAGAGGACGTGAACATTGGAAAGTTTTAAATTTAAAGAAGAATTTGAAACAAAAGACACTAATTGATTTGACCGGGGATGATGCTGGGAAGAAAGATGATCAAAAAAACAAGAATGATACTAGTGGTAATAATATTTTGTCAACTAGTTCAATTAATCCATCTAAATTGAATGAGATTGATTTTTTCCAATTTGAAGACAATTTTGAAGAATTAGTATTTGGACCTATTATGGGGAAAAATTCTAAAAATAAAAAAAAAAATCATAGAATCGATTTACCTTTGTCTAATAGACAAGACAAGACTCTTCATCTGTTACCAAATGATTTCCATTTCACCACTGATAAGATCACAAGACTATTTATCAAACCTGAAGCTCGTATGAGTTTTTTTTCAAAAAGAAAAGGGCATTCTTTTGCTGATAAGAAGTCTAGTAATAGTTTTGATAATAAGACTATTGTTATTAAAGATGAATCACAAGAACAAGATGAACAACAACATCAATTAGCCGATGAACAATTTTGGGCAGATAATTATGCACAAATGGAGAAAGAGGAACAAGAAAAATTAGCATTGAATGGGGTGAGTGGTGATAAGAATAATAATACTGATGATAATACTAACTTGAATGATAATGGTATAGATAATGAAGAAATGGGATTTGATTTCAATGATGCGTTTGAAGATGTTTTGCCTGGTGATGGGTCTACTACTTTTACTACTACTACTACAACTAGCAATAACAATAATTTATTAGCACCATTATCATTACTGCCCAATAACGATTTACAAATAACAGCCACTCCATTTAACAATCTATTGACTGGGAGTGGTGTTAATAATCACAACAACAACAACAACAACAACAGTAAAGTCAAATATAGTCGTGTTTCTAAAAGAGTTGATATCAAGAAACTAAAAGATAATATATGGAGATGTATTCAGAGTTTATTAATGACTGATGCAAAAAATACGATGTTTTTCTCCAAAATACTTCAATCATTAAAACCACTTTATTCTACGGAGTCATTTAATGATATTTCCACAAGTTTCTGTTTTATTTGTACTTTACATTTAGCTAATGAACATGGATTTATTATCAACAAATCACCAGAAACAGAATATAATGATTTGATATTGGAATTTAAAACTACCAATGGACAAAATATCAAAAAGATGCATACTGTTGAAGATGAGCTTGAAACCAATAATGGCACTCGTTCAAATATAGAAGAACAGTCTAGTATTGTATGATATAGTTGTGTATATGCGATTTGTCTAATACATAGATCATCTCATCTCCTTAATCAGGAGTTTAATATCCGCTTTTTTGTTTTTTTTTTTTTTTCTTTTTGTTTACATAATGATAGTACGAAACCTTTGATTATATAGATGCAACAATCATATCAAACTAAACAACATCTTAAAGACAAGAAACTTATGATTTGCATGGCGTTAAAAATTTTTATTATTTATGTATTTATTTATAATCTTTATTGTCTACCCATAAACCGTTTTAATATTAAACGAGAATAAAAAAAAAAAAAAAACGAGTCATTATACGATGACTCTTGTTGTTTATGTGTACTTAGTGTTAATGAGTGAGTGTGGTGTATTGTTGTATGGGTGTACTAACGAATAGAGTGCTCCAAAGTATATGAGTGCAAGTATAAATAAGTACAATTACATACCAGTATGTGTGGGTGTACACTATTTTTTCTCTACTCCTTTGCTTCTCTCCTGAACTTACATACAAAACATGTACACCCCACACACAAACAGAGAGTCGGAGATTAAAGTGAGTGGGTTAAGAGTTTGAGAGAGTGTAAGTTATTATTATTATCATTATTATCATTATTATTATTATGATCACGAGACTATAATTTTCATTCTTTTTTTTTTTTCCACTTCTACCACAGTTTCTTCTAGAATACTCTGGTCTATAAATATATATATAGGATGATCATATGGAATTTCTTTTTTTTTTTTTTTTTTTCATTTTCTCTCTATTTTATTATTTGAATATCCTGATTTGGGTAAATGATACCAGTGCGCTAATATACTTCCAATTTCATGTAGTAATAATAATAATAATAATAATAATAATAATAATAATAATAATAAGCGCAAATATTTTTCTTCAGTCAACTATAGTTTAGAGTTTACGGTGTATATAGAATATATACTATGTATATGTATATATATATAGTATATATATATATAGTGCTAATGATCATTATGAGCATTGGGTAAAAGTCACGTATTGGATATTGGTCCATACGGTTTAATACCATTTTTTGTTGTCAAGTGTGAAGATTATCCTAGTAAATTATACTGTCTATTAGAAGATTACGTACTTTTTTTTTCAAGCTGATAGAATTTTATCGTCATTTAAACGCCACTCTATGATTATTCAATGAGTAATTAGCTTGATTAACGATGATAAAACCTCTATTTTATGTAAGTGATATCTGGGTATATGTGTATAGATAAATCTATACATATATGTGTATATATATATATAAATAAGCATACGTCTTCGGAGACTCCGTTACAATTTTTTTGAAAAAAGAGTTAAAAGAGGTTGAAAAAAGAGTTAAAAGTGGTTGAAAAAAGACAAGAGAAACAAAAAAGATAACGAAGCATAATAAAGTGTTGTATTGGAATCACATTACTTTACGATTAAAAAAAAAAAACAAATAAAAAAACACACGATTTACAACTAAAATACCCATACAAATATTAAAATAAAAACACATGTCTGTCAGTGTGTTGGTCCCCACTCCAGTGGTTTCATTAAAATGTGTTAATACTTGTTTATTATTCACAAGCGTAGCGAGTGTTTTTAAGTCAAGAAAAGGGATTAATACGATCAGAGCGATTAACACAGTTAACACGAGCAAAGTCAGTGTTTATCATTATAGTACAGCAACTATTAAAACACCAGAATATCATAAATACAATTCCAAAAGACTCTTGCCAGTGGTGGCAAATGTTTTAAATAATACGATACTAAACAAAAAAAATGACTTCTTAACATGCAAAAGATCATTTCATTCTTTCAATAACAGTCTGTCCAATAATAATAGACTTTCAATGTCTCTATTGAACAGAAAAACATTTAAATATTCATATTCCACAGAAAAACATCCATCTAATGAATCTAATAATGAATCAGTGAAAAAAGAGACAAACTCTGCTAGTGCTAATGCTAGTGCTAATGCTAATGCTAGTTCCACCGCAAACAGTGCTGATGGACCTGTTTCCCATGACATCTTAGCACAAAAGGAACAAGAAGCTAATAGAAATTTGAATGATGCTAATATACAAGCTGATTTTTATAAAAATTTGTTGAAAAGTGGATATGCACAATATGTTGTTTCGAGATATGAAACTCCTGGAATAGCACAATCTCCCGAATGTATGTCTTTGTATATGGATGCATTGACAAGAACGGGTAAACATAATCAAGCAGATGCTGTGAGACAAGTTATTAACAGTACGAGCTCTAATACCATGAACTCTAATACCACGAGCGCAGCAAGCGGTATTAATAACTCTAATATGAATAATGCTATGAATTCTTCTGCTATGAATTCTTCTGCAATGAACCCATCTGCAATGAATGCATCTGCAATGAACTATCCATACATGAACCCATTCTTTGGCACACCAAAAGAACCTATTCATGTTATCATTTCTGAAAGCACAGCCACAATTGTTCTTAGATGGATCAAGTGGTTGATTATATTTGCATTATTGACATATGGATTCAGTGAAGGTTTCAAATATTTGAGTGAAAATACATCTATTTTCAAAAATTCCGAAGTTTCTGATAAATCTGTTGATGTTGCAAAGGCAAATATCAAATTTGAAGATGTTTGTGGTGTTGATGAAGCAAGACACGAATTAGAAGAAATTGTGGATTTCTTAAAAGATCCAACAAAATATGAAACTCTTGGTGGGAAATTACCAAAGGGGGTTTTATTAACTGGACCTCCAGGTACAGGGAAAACATTATTGGCAAGAGCAACCGCTGGTGAAGCAGGTGTGGATTTCTTCTTTATGAGTGGGTCGGAATTCGATGAAGTTTATGTTGGTGTTGGTGCTAAGAGAATCAGAGATTTGTTCAAACAGGCAAGATCAAGAGCTCCAGCAATTGTGTTTATTGACGAATTGGATGCCATTGGTGGTAAAAGAAATCCAAAAGATCAAGCATACGCAAAACAAACATTGAATCAATTGTTAGTGGAATTGGATGGGTTTGAACAAACTCAAGGGATTATTATTATTGGTGCAACAAATTTCCCAGAATCTCTTGATAAAGCATTGACGAGACCTGGAAGATTTGATAAAATTGTTAATGTTGATTTACCAGATATCAGAGGTAGAACCGAAATTTTGAAACATCACATGAAAAAAATCACTTTGTCAAAAGATGTCGACCCAAGTGTCATTGCAAGAGGTACAGCCGGGTTGTCTGGTGCACAACTAAGTTCTATTGTTAACCAGGCGGCCGTGTACGCATGCCAAAAAAACGCAACTGCAGTGGACATGTCGCATTTGGAATGGGCCAAAGACAAGATCTTGTTGGGTGCAGAGAAAAAATCAATGGTTCTTCCAGAAGTCACAAGAAAGGCTACTGCATACCACGAAGCAGGCCACGCCATCATGGCTTTGTTCACTCCACAAACCACTCCTTTATACAAAGCCACCATTTTACCTAGAGGAAGAGCTCTAGGTGTGACTTTCCAATTGCCTACAAACGACAAATACGATATCACCAAGAGCGAGTGTTTGGCTAGATTGGATGTTTGCATGGGTGGGAAAGTTGCCGAAGAGTTTATTTACGGTAAAGAAAACACGACTTCGGGTTGTGGGTCGGATTTGAGACAAGCCACAAAGATTGCAAGAGCAGTGGTCACCAGTTATGGGATGAACGAGAAAATCGGGCCAGTAGAATTGAGCGAAGACTGGAATCTGTGGTCGGGAAAAATCAAGGATTTGGCAGACCAAGAAGTCATTGGATTGTTGAAAAGTAGTGAAGACAGAGCAAGACAGCTGTTGAAGGAGAAAGAAGTCGAGTTTAGAAGATTGGCAGAAGGCTTGATCGAGTATGAAACTTTGAATAGACAGGAAATCGACAAAGTGGTGAAAGGTGAAGCGTTGGATAGACCAAAGTATAAAACGAATAAGGTGGTGGAAACACCGGATAACGATGGGAGAAAGGGTATTGACAAGGGGTCTCTTGGTGCGGTGATTTGACCGAGCAAGGACAGCCTCAAAAGCGAAGCGAGTGAGTAGCTACTTTTTTCAAAACTTGTGCATTAGACACACAAGCAAATTGAGTAAGTGCATATTTAAAGGCCAACTTTATCTCAAAGCTTTGCGCATCCCAAGCAATGAACACTCTCAATCGCTGAACAAAGTCAAAATTCGGTCTTTCCCTGATTATACATGTATATACGCGGAGTTGAAAAAAAAAAAAAAACGCTCGTTTGTCTTTTTGTGCTTTCATTTTATAAACTTTATATAAATATATGAATAAACAAGTTGATGATTTTACGGTACTAAAAACTATTTCTCTCTGAAATAAGCACATCGATCAAAGCTATTCAGTTTTCAGCGGTCTGCGTCAGCTTAATCCTTTTAAAGCTACTCCTGGTAAGCAATCATTGCTCCACTTTCACCTTTTTCTGAGCAGGCTCACCAGACGTCTGCGCTTCTTTTTGTTTTCTTAGCCTCTTGATAAACGCCATAGGGTCCAGATAGTAATGGATTCTCGCGTCAATCCTCCACGCCTCGTCCCTCGATGGGATATACGAGACTTCCATCTCAGGTAGACACCCACGAACAGTCTGTAAGATCTTGTCGTGCTGCTCTTTCCTCTTCTGCTCTGCCTCACTCAAAACCTCTTTGTTGATGTCAAACCCTAGTAGTTTCAACTCCAAGTATTTCAACATCAACTGCTCGTCCTCTTTAAGTAGTGCGGCCAGAGTTATCTGAGGTGGCGTGTATAAGTACGCCACGTCTGTCAAAATCGAATCAACAAGAATCTTCTTTGTCTTCTCGTAAACGGTCCCCAAGTACTGCACATCCACTTTCCCGTACAAAATGCTTTGGATGTCCAAGAAAAACCCGTGCAAGGACTTGAAAGGGTGGTGCACCATCAACGTGAACTTCAACGACTCCAATAGTGGGAACTCGTGCGTTAAGATGGCGTCTTTTGGCTGCTTGACTTTGGCAGCAAACGACTCGACATTAATGAAATAATTCTCTGCTTTGCACGCGAGAAACATGCAGGTGAAAATCATGTTCTTCGGATGTACATCAAGCACAGAGTTCTCCAAGTAGTACTTCTTAAAGAAAACCACTGCAGTGGAGGTCACCTCGGTGGGCAACTTTAATTTCGTCCCAAAAAGCTGCAACTTCTGCGCATACAAAGTCACAATTTGCAAAAACTCATGAGGTGTAATGGGGACCATCTCTTTTTGCAGTGCTTCGATCTCCTCTGGACTTAACTGCGCGCCTTCTTTCTCAATGAACGTCTGGACTTTCGAGTCAAAACGAGCAGCAATGTCGGCACTCAGAAGCCTCCGCTTTTCTTGTAAAGAGTCTTTGCTAAAGGACCAAAACCTATATTGCGTAGAGTTTCTGTATAGGTCGTCATCACTGATTCTTTTCACCGGTTGTGGTTCGTCGTTTTCTTTGCTTGCTTTGGAAGCAGGAGAATTGTTCAAAAAAGCTGTTTCTGTCATGCTGCAGTGTCTGTTTTTGGACTGGTGTGATTTGGTTGTAAAGACTATTGAAAATACCTCTTTCTGTGGGTTTTTTTTTTGAAGAACTGTTACGAAGAAGCTGTCAATTTTGTCAGATCCCTGACATTGGAGATCAGCTGTAAATTTTCAAAATCCATACATCACGTGCTTTTAAGTCTTGTTTTAGGACTGCCAAAAGTTTTGTGATCTGCAGCATAAAGAGCTTGTTGGTTCCACACAGGCCAAGTGGAAACGATAATCAAAGTCGTCTCAGGCCGTCAAATCCATCAAGGTTCAGCTCATGAATACGCGTTATCAACCAATAGTTAATTATAAAAGTTTAGAATATAAAATAGGTTAAGAAATGCAAAGCGAAATTCAGGAAAAAAAAAGAGATACGGGCAAACTTTTAGAAGCACATTATCAGGACAGATTGACTCGTTCAAAACCCTCAGGTAGTTGGTGCAAAATGTGCACTGCATCCTCAACTGTCATTGATAGTAAACGTGATGTCCAATGCTATATCTCTTTTCCTTTCTCAAACTTTCCTCTTTTATTATTTCATTTATAGGTTGCAGTTCCATTTCATGCAAACTAACTTCAAGATTGTTCATTGTTGTTGCTCCTTTTTTTTTTATTTTTTTTGTTAATTTTGATTTTAATTTTAATTTAGTTTATTTTAATATTTATATTGGAATATATGGCATGAAATAGTTATTTTGTCATTTTCTTTTTTTTTAATTGTTGTTGTCGTCATCGTTCTTAGTCACTTTTTCAATTTAAAAAGTAGCAATGAAAGATTCAGTGGCAGATTTCAAATCAGCCAACAATTCTTTAGACAATTCACCTTTTTCTCTGATAGCAGACAAGATGTTTTCGTGAGAGGATTGCAAGTAACTCAAGAAAGAGGATTCGAATTCAGCGATTCTGGACAAATCAACGTTATCCAAGTACCCGTTAACACCTGCGTAGATCAATGGAACTTGTTCTTCAGCAGCCAATGGAGAGTATTGGGATTGTTTCAACAA
Source organism: Hanseniaspora vineae (assembly GCA_000585475.3). Lineage (NCBI taxonomy): Eukaryota > Fungi > Ascomycota > Saccharomycetes > Saccharomycodales > Saccharomycodaceae > Hanseniaspora > Hanseniaspora vineae. Next base: position 144,879 of record JFAV03000041.1, read on the forward strand.
TTGGGTCAATCTTTCACCTCTAGCCAAAGTTTGTTTAGTGGAAGCATCCAAATCAGAACCGAATTGAGCAAAAGCAGCAACTTCTCTGTATTGAGCCAAAAACAATTTCAAAGAACCAGCAACTTGTTTCAAAGCTTTAACTTGAGCGGCAGAACCGACTCTTGAAACGGACAAACCAACGTTGATAGCTGGTCTAATACCTTTGTAAAACAATTCAGCTTCCAAGAAAATTTGACCATCGGTAATGGAAATAACGTTAGTTGGAATATAAGCAGAAACATCCCCACCTTGGGTTTCAATGATTGGTAGGGCAGTCAAAGAACCGGAACCATGTTTTTCAGACATTTTAGCAGCTCTTTCCAACAATCTGGAATGCAAGTAGAAAACATCACCTGGGTAAGCTTCTCTACCTGGAGGTCTTCTCAACAACAAGGACAATTGTCTGTAAGCAACAGCTTGTTTGGATAAATCATCAAAGATGATCAAAGCGTGTTTCCCATTGTCTCTGAACCATTCACCAATAGCAGTAGCGGTGAAAGGAGCAATATATTGTAGAGGAGCAGCTTCAGAAGCAGTGGCAGCAACAATGATGGAGTATTTCAAAGCATCATGTTGTTCCAAAGTTTGAACCAATTGGGCAACAGTAGATCTTTTTTGACCAACAGCAACGTAAACACAGTATAGTTTTTTAGATTCATCAGAACCAGAGTTCCATCTTTTTTGATTCAAAATGGTATCCAATGCAACAGCAGTTTTACCAGTTTGTCTATCACCAATAATCAATTCTCTTTGACCTCTACCAATTGGAACCAAAGCATCAACAGCTTTCAAACCAGTTTGAACAGGTTCATGGACAGATCTTCTTGGCAAAATACCTGGAGCTTTAACTTGAGCTCTAGATCTACCAACACTTTCAATTGGGCCTTTTGCATCAATTGGGTTACCCAATGCATCAACAACTCTACCCAATAGACCTGGACCAACTGGAACATCGACAATTTTCCCAGTTCTTTTGACAACTTCACCTTCCTTAACCAATCTATCAGAACCAAACAAAACAATACCAACTTGACCTGGTTCCAAATTCAAAGCCATACCTTTGACACCACTGGCAAATTCAACCAATTCTTCAGCTTGACAGTTGTTCAAACCGAAAACTCTGGCAATACCATCCCCAACACTCAAAACTTTACCGGTTTCATTCAAGTTGGCTTCTTCAGAAACACCTCTAATTTTTTCTTCCAAAATAGAAGAAACTTCAGTTGGTTGAGCTTTCAAAGAAGAAGCAAATCTTCTACCAGCAACCATCATTGCTGGTTTAACGAATTTTGGAACAGTTCTTTTGGTAATGTTCAATGCAGTGGCTGCACGGATAGTAGAACGAGACAACATTTTTTGATGTGTGTATGTGGTTTTTGTGTTTATTTATCTTATTCTTGGGGTTTTTTTTTTTTTTTTTTTATGAAAAGGTGTTTTAGGAAAAACCCATTAGGTTTGAAATATGTTTGAAAGAAGTAATAAACACAAGAAAATTTGTGATTTCAAGAAATGTAAGTGTAAATAATCAACACATTGACCCCTATGAAGTGAATCTCTCTGAAATATGACTTGAATTAAAAAGTATTTAACATGCTTGAAGATCCGCCTCCATGTATATATAACCGAGAAAGGTCTTACTTAATTTACCAGTTTACACCATGTGTTTATGAAAAATTAATTCTCACCAAAATATCTACACGGCGTACATTACAACCACATATACCATACCGAAATGAAAAGAAATTCCATTGGGCGAAAAAAAAAAACCACAGGCAAGAGAGAATTTTTTTTTTTGTTTTTTTGGAAACTGTATGTCGTGAAGGGTGATAACATTTTTTAAAGCTAATAATTGGTTAATTGTCACGTGCAAGCTATAGAGATAAGCAATATCACGTGAGTGCGCGTGTTTAGAAGAAGAAGAAAAAAGATGCCCCACCCATATATCACGTGTACAATTTGGCTGAAACGTGACCCGGTGATTGATGTCAGAAAGGTTTTGCAAGATGATAATCAACAATTAAGCCATTTTATTTTGATTAATTGAAAAAGTTACTGATAGTCCCGTTTTTTCAGTAACATAAAATTCATAGTCGCTTGGGTAACAACGGATTTGCAAATTTTTTATAGACAGTATAGAAAACTTTTCAATACACAACGGCTAGCTTTCGAGAGAGTGACAAGTTAACAAGCTACAGTGCGGAAGGTTTAAAATCAAGAAGACAAACTCAAAATGCATCCCCTCTATCAACCTTTGCATCATTGACAGCATCCACAATACACACTGCTTGCACAGCTTTTTAAGAAACTTTATTGAAATACAAAAGCAAAACCAAAACGAAAGGAATAGCTCTTGTGATCTTTTTTCTACTAACCTTTATTTCTACAAAATAACTGAATTTATTCATTGTTTCAAGTACTGGAGTTTGTAACACGATACTAATGGATTCTGTTTTTTTTAAAATGTTAACAACAGCAAACCAAGTCTTGATGAGTTTTCTGTTAAAGACTACCAGAGAAAGAAAACAAAACAATGGAATGGGAAAGAAATACTGAAAGTCAAAAGCAATGAAAACTCGTTTGAAACTTCAACAAAAATCAGAAAAGATAATGAGGCTTGGGAGTCTATTTGAGAAAAGACTAATAGCCTTCTAGTTTCTTTCTTCATTCCTGTGTTATTTTCAAAACTTAATTAGTTACTGTCTTTTTGACACTAAAAGGAATCATATCTCCTCATGTCTCTTCATGTTTCCTCATCTGCAACATCACCTGACTTCTAAAACATTTTCCCTCCTCTTCCGTATATCAAACAAAGTGATTTTACGTGAAAATCATCTGTCATATTGTCAAAAGATAGGGTAACTACCTCCTACTGTGCGTGTTTTCTGTGAGTGTGTTTTTTTATTTGTGGAGATTCTTGTATCTTAATTTAATGTTTCTGGTGTTTTTCTTTTTAAGGGGCGGCTAATATAAATTCATCGTGACTGCTGCAACAAGAATAAGAAGAAGAATAAGAAGAAGAAGAAGTGATGATTGGAGGTAGTGTGATTTCAGCTATATGTATACATGGCTTCCCAAAAGTTTACCTGATAAGACATTACTAAAAGTTAATAAGAAACCACAAAAACTAACAAATAAGACGATCTAAACAGAGCACAAAAAAAACAAATGATTGCAGACCGGTTTTGTGACAGATTTACTCAAGACCCGCAAAAATGCAAAGAGGTTTGTAGAAAAATTGGAAAAAAATTTGTATGGTTGATCTTAATCATATGGTTTTCCATGGCATCGATGTTTTGGTTTCAATATATCAAGATTTTTGATTGTAAATATGTAAAACATCAAAATGACAACGATTTGGCTAGAACATCGTTGTCATCACCATTGACCGATCTTTCCATTGATACTTCTGATTATTACAACACTTTTTTGAAGAGTTCCAAAAAATTCGACTCTAAAATCTTGCTATACAGAGACAAATCACAACAATGGTTGAATATGTTGAAACAAAATCACGATTTCCACTACGATCCAGAACAAATGACCTTGTTGAGTAGAAAATTTTATGCAAGAAACGAATTTAAATATCAACCATATGTGGCCAATGGGTATATTGGTTGTAAATTGAGTAACTTGGGATTTGGTTTTACATATGATCAAAATATTCCTGAAATTGAAAATGGTTGGCCATTACGTAATCAAAGATACACTGGAGCATACATCAGTGATTTTTACTCTTTGCAGGAATCTTTGAATTCCACCAATTTTCCTGAATTAGATCAGTGGGGGTATTCTTCCGTTATCTCGTCAATTCCATACTACAACGATTTCATTATTGAATTTGACGACCCAATAACCACGGAAAAAAAAATATTGAAACCATCTTTATTGGAGAGTTTGAACCCAAATAATTTTCAAAACTACTCACAGGTCTTGTCAATGAAAAACGGGATCGTGAAAACCTCATACGTATGGTGTGGTGTACTAAAATTGGAGATAGAATGTATTGCAAATAAACAATACTACACGATGTCCACGATATCTTTACACGTTGATATCTTGGATAAATCAAAAGTTCAAAACTTGAAAATTATTAATTTGTTGGATTTCAAAACTTCACAAAGAACGGATTTGAATGATTTAGGGTATAATATTGATGAAAAGACTATTTTCATGAGTGTTTCTCCAAATAACGTGGCCCACTTGTCCAATGCAGCTGTGGCAAGCAAGATCATGGTTTCTTCAAATTTAATTTTAAACAAAAATTACAATATCCAGTATGAAGTCTCGCATGAGTGTGACAGTGCAGGTAACGGAGACTCGTCAACTAAAACTGATGAACTACAAATGAATTGTGTCAAACAAATCTTATCATTTGCTGAAAACAATGACACCGCTGCTCATTCACATGATGATAATGCAAATCATTTCAAGATATACAAGTTTGTTTCTATCCACTCGACAGAGTATACAAATTCCATGGCTAATTTGAAGTTATCACAAAAGGAATTGTCCAATTACCATTCAATAAAAGATTTCCAATATTTGAAAAACGTCCATATTAACAGATGGATTGATTTCTACACAATGAACTGTTTTATTGAAATTCCAAGTGATATCTTATTAGAACTATCCATTAGATCATCGATTTTCCATTTGATCTCAAACATTAGGGAGAGTAATATCTTACCCAACAGAGGAATCCCCATTCCACCAAGTGGGTTGTCATCTGATTCTTATGGAGGTATGGTTTTTTGGGATGCAGACTATTGGATTATGCCAGCAATGGTTCCATTTTTCCCTGGGTCAGCTAAAAATATGATTATTTTCAGAAATGCAACTTTACCTCAAGCAATCGAAAATGCTGAGTTTTATAATCAACCAGGTGCTGTGTACCCCTGGACAAGTGGGAGGTATTCAAATTGTACTTCAACTGGCCCTTGCATGGATTATGAATATCATGTTAATATCGACATTGTTTGGTCAATGTTTTTCTACTACTTGAGTGGGAATTATAATATGGAAAAAGATAATTTTGATGATGAAGTGTTTTTAAGATACACTTTATGGCCGATGGTAGAGAATGTCACGATTTTTTTTGAACATTATGTCACTTATGTTCCGCTGAAAGACTACTATGTTACTCACAATTTGACTGATCCAGACGAATTTGCCAATTTTGTGGATAACGGAGCATACACAAATTTTGGGATTAAAATGTTATTTGTTTGGGCTATTGATATTTGCAAACATTTGAATTTACAAATTCCAAAAAAATGGCTTGATATTGCACAAAAAATGTACATGCCGATGAATGATAGTAATGACATTACTTTGGAATATTCAACAATGAACTCAACAGTAAGAACAAAACAGGCTGACGTTTTGCTAAACATTTATCCATTTGGGATTTTCCACAAATTCCCAAACCACACACAGATGGTAAACAATTTGTACTACTATGCTGAACATCAAGCATACGATGGACCGGCAATGTCGTATCAAATTTACGTTGCTGTGGCTAACTATATACTGAATCAAGGTTGCTCTTCTCAATCCTATTTGTACAAGTCTTTGATTCCGTATATCAGATTACCATGGGTTCAATTTAGTGAGCAAGCTGATGATCTGGACCCCTTGACTAAACCGGCATTCCCATTTTTGACCGCAAATGGCGGGTTTTTGCAAAGTATTATTTACGGTTTGACAGGGATAAGATTCAATTATGAGTTTGACAAAAAAACCAAGAGGATCAAAAAATTCATGGAATTCAATCCAATTCCTTTAAAAGTTTTACCTGGTGGTATAACAATCAGAAATTTCAAGTATATGAATGGTATCTTGGACATAATGATTGATGACGAGTATGCGAAAATTAAATACAAATTTGGTACACAACCAATTGTGATCAAAGTGCCAGATAGAACAAAATTGGATCTTTTAGATGGTCATCACAATTCTATTGAATTTTTCAAAGCACACACATTGAGACCAAACACAGAATTGGAAATCAAATTGTTTGATTTGGATTACAATATGGAAGGCAATTTGGCAGAATGCAAATTGATCACCAATTTAACAGAGGCGGTGCCTGGAGATGTCTCTATTTCAATGATTGATGGGAACAATTTCACCCAATGGCAACCTATAAATCAGAAAAGAGCCACCTTTCTTGTTGATATTGGCAGTCAAAACGAACAAATCATTTCCAGTTGCACAATTCTATGGGGCAGCAGACCTGCATATAATATCAGCATGTATGTTTTGCCCATGGATGATTTCAACCATGACAAAATTCCGTTTATTTTTGAACCATCTAACTTTTCGCAGTATTCAGCAATGGTTGAAGATCGCAACACTTTTTTGGATCAAAAAGTCAATCAATTAGAAGTTGCCATTGCGATGGGCAAATACACTGAACAAGATCTTTTGCAAATGTTTGTTCCTATAGTAGAAGACTATGTCATTGAACCTTCACATCCATACTCGGAAAATGATCAATCAAACGACAATATTCAAATAAAGGCAAATAACGAAACATCTTTCTTCTTTGACTACGACTGTGAAAAAATGCCATTAGGTAGGGTATCGCATGACGAAGATGAAAGACAATCAAAACAAAAAAAATATTTGAGTGATTTTTACTCAAAACAAACAGATGGCAAAGATGGGGCCCAAAGAATTTGTCATGAAGCTGCAAAATACAAAACACGGTTTATCTTGGTTTCTATTGAAGGTGTTTATGGTGTGGATCATGAATACACAGAAGAAGAGATTCTCTTGAATGATATTCCGGTGGTTGAGACATTTGGAGCCACAGTAAGAGAGATTGGATTCTTTTGAACACTACACTGATGTCAAAAGAGATCCACACTAGTTATATAAAATAGACTTTTTCATTATAGAAATGAATATAAAAAGGTTAATATGATCTTTCATTGGTTTTTCATTTGAGCAAATGATCTTTTGTGCCATAGTCGCTAAACTTGAGGACAAAAAAAAAATTGAAAAAAAAAAAAACAACTGCGAATTTTGTGGATCGAACACAAGACCTTCAGATCTTCAGTCTGACGCTCTCCCAACTGAGCTAAATCCGCTTTGTTATAGAAATGTTCCTGATCGTGGCTAGTACACAAAATATTGTGTGTACTAAGTTTGAAATAATTTAATCAATCAATAAAACGTCCTACAGGGTGGCGGTGTGATCAGAGTAGCAGCCAACTTTTTAACACCCTTTTTTTTTTTATATATATATATTGCTAAACAAATACGTTGCATAGCCTACACGTTTTCAGCAATTTCAAGCAAAAAGTAGTACTTAAAAAGGGAGTAGCCATTGGCAATCGTTATACTTTCCTCTCTCTTTTATAAAGATGGTTAAAGAACCGTGCCATTCTTTCTCACGTGTTGCTCAAGCTTTATAAATGTGTGATATGTTCTCTGTTCAGTGGCTACTCAGTACTATCATTACTCGTGACCTAAAAAAAACATCTTTCTTCATTTAACGTTTCTTTTTTTGCAATTTTTGTTTTTCTTTTGCTTTGAATTTGCAGGGGACTACAATTTTTTCTAATTATGTCAGGTTATCGTATTTTTTGCACCTTTGGACCGATTTACAGAAGAAAGAAAGAAAAAAAAAAAAGGGGGATTTGGCTGGGTGAGCAGTTCAATCGTCACAAATGAAACAAATTTTGAAAGTGACCGAACTTTTATATTTCAGTATTATTTATTAGACAGTTTCAAATGACGGCTATATTTAGTACTAATTGGGAAAAAAAAGGAAAACTTATATGTTTCACTTCTTCTCCTCCATTGTTACCGAAAAAAAATGAAAAAATGAAAAAAATGAAAAAATGAAAAAATGAAAAAAAAAAAAAAAAAAAGGTTCTTTACTTTTCGAACAGTGAACAAAATGAATTACTCTCATATATTTGAACAAGTTTCTCCAAAATGGCTCTTATCTCCTTCTCATCATGGGGTGTCCATTACGTTCACAATTTGTGTTCGTCTCTAGCTTCGTTGAACAAGGTGTCGTCTGAAGCTCGTTTATAAAAACTTGTTCAAATGGCCTTATTTCAAGACACACTTCTCGATTACAGTCGATCAAAAAACTCGTTTATTTTAAAAGGATATTGGTTTTGAAGCATCTTTATTGAAAAAAAAATTTTGAACTTTATTGCAATCTCGTAAATTCCTCTTGATATATATATACATATATATTCTCACCATACAAGATCACAAACCACAGGAAAAACAACAACTAGATACAATCAATATGTCATCCCCAATTATCAACCAAGTCAGAACTCACATGAGCACCTTAGACCAAAAACTAGCTGGTAACAAAGTTTTGGACGCTTTTGAACAAAAAACCCATTACCCAAGATCCTATGCCGTTCTAGGGTTTGCCGCTATCTACCTAATCTTGATCATTTTCAACCTTGGGGGAATGGGCCAACTATTGTGTAACTTCATCGGGTTTGTCATTCCAACATACAACTCTTTGAAAGCATTGAGAACAGAAACGAAAAATGACGACTCAGACTTGTTGGTCTACTGGGTTGTGTATGCCTCGTTTACTCTTGCTGAATTCTGGGTCAACACCATTTTGCGTTGGGTTCCTTTCTACTTTTTGTTCAAAACCCTGTTTTTGACATACATTGCTTTCCCCCAATTTGGTGGTGCTCAAGTCATCTACCAAGCTTTCATTCAACCATTATCTGAAAAATACATTTTCAAAACAGGTGCAACAAGACCATTTTCTAACGTTGGTCCATCAACAACACAAAGAAATGAACAACAAAAACCAACTCCTCCACCACATCCAGCCAACTCTTTTCAAAATGAAAGCACTTTAAACAATATCTCTGAAGAAATCAGAGGCACCACTACTGGTTTTACTACTTCAAACTTGTGAAGGAAATTAATCGAAAAAGCAACGTTTTCTTTTTTTTGTTTCTTTTAACTTCCATGTTCATATAGTGTTTATTACATAACTCCTTATATTCCTTTCCTTAGATAAAAAAAAAAAAAAAAGCCCCCCCCACGTCTAAGACATACCTCTTTACAAAATCAAATTGCCAAATGTGTGATCAAACTGCTCCACAAATGGGAAATTTTCTATTTCGTATTGTATCTTCATTCTTGTTTTCACTGGACCGCTTCCTTGAATCTTCATTCTTTGTTCCAATACAGAGTTTCCATGAACAATTAAAGAATGACCACTCAAATGTCCTAAAGATATTTTCTGAGTCTTGGAAACAGCAACAAACAACTGAATGTTTTCTATACTTTCAGAAGTAGTTGCTGCTGTGTGGTCGTATTTTGAAGACAATTTTACAAACAAACTAATATCAACAGTTTTCGACGCACCAGGTTGATGTTGATAGAATGTGGAAATTTCAATATGCTCGTTTTCGTAAATTTTCTCTGCAGTCGTAGGCACACTTATGTTAGTTTGTGACAACTGTGATTGCTTTTGTTCAGTGCTCTGGTTTTCTAAAGGTTCCCTAGGTGTCACGTCCATGTCACCCAAAAGATCTGTCAATAAATCAACTTTTTTAGAAGGTGGTTGATGTGAAGAAACTGGTTGCTGTCTAGGAGAATTCGAGACAATTGATCTTTCGAAAACGGGCATTTTGTCAAAGATTTGAAGTTTAACATCATTTGGTTGCTGAAATAATACCAAGTATTGACTACTCTTCATTTTAATCACCAGGTTATCAGTTTCTTTGCTATATTTCAAGAGCAATTGTCTCAATTTCTCAATGTTGCCTCTGTTGGTGAATTTAACAGATAATTTCAAAATAGTGGTCACCAAGTAATTGACAATAGTAAAGGAGTCAGAATTATTGGAATAATCGTAAAATTCATTGGTAATATCAAACAAATATTTCAAAACTGTGGACTCGTCACTGAATTTCGACAAAATAATGTCTCCATACTCTCCTAAACACCAAACAGTGGTCAGTTTCAACCCGTAGTTATTGTAAATATAGTAGTAATCATCATTTTTTTCTAGCGCCGATGATGCTAGTTTTGTTGTGCTCATCTTGATCAATTCTTCCAAAAATTTGCAATTACTAGTTCTCGTTGCTTGATTGTTGTTTATAGAAATCAACAAATCGTTTATCTGGTCAGATGATAAATATTTACCACCATATTTGATACAGTAAACCAAATTTTGCAATCCTGTTTTGGTATTGCTAAAATATCCAAATTCCATCAATTTTGTAATTGCATAAAGTACAATGTTTTTATCGTTTTCATCACATTGAGACAAAAATCTCATCAATTCACCAATAACAAAATCTTCTTCAACAAGTTTATTATTGGACAAAATTTCAAAACTCAATTCCAATGCCCTCTGTTTGATAGATGGATCGGCCTCATAAAGACATGCAAAGATATCACGCAAATGCTTCGCATCTAACTTATTCAAATACTTAATACCACTGATCAAAGTGTTCAATGCAACGTACTTGTGATTAGCATCTTTTGAAGTTAAAAACTTAAGCAAAACATTGATTGCTGCTGTTTTCAGTGAAGTCTCAATAGTAGGTAAAATCAAAACTGTTTTGATTGCTTCGTACTTGACAGATAAGGATTTTTTCGAGCTGCTTGTTTTCCCATTAGAAGACAATCCAGCAACTGAGGAAGTCGTCCCCGAGCTTGTAATTTTGTTCAATAGATATTTGAAATCAACTAAACACTGAGAATTTACCAAATCACTATATTTCATAAAAATCATTCTCAATGTTTGAATAATTGAAACCTGCAAAAAAGGATCGTTTACTCCTTGCACCTCATACTCTGGGTCGTGGTTTGATGCGTGTTTGTTTTTCAAAAAAGTTATCCATTGTGGAAGCAATGGGTTGACCAAGTTTTTCAACATCATTTCGTCAAAGTTGTCATCAAAGTCGTAGCTGTTTTGTTGAAACAAACAAGACCTGACAAATTCCAAAATGGATAAAAGAACCCCATCAGTACATGGGCTGCTCAATCTCCTTAATGAGTTCACAGTGTTGGAAGTTCCATAATATGCACCGTATATATTGGTGATAAGTTGGCCGTTTTCCACAGTCATATATTGCTGTATTAAATTTGGATCTTTTTTGATTATACTACTTGAAACGCTCAAGCACTGCTTCAAAACATAAGAGTTGCTGTTCCCACATTTCAAAATCAAATTGATAACGTCTCCACACAAGTCCCTTGCCAGCTCTTCATTGCACAAGCTTCCCAATGCATGTAATGCCATTGCAACAACGTAGTCATTTTTATGTTGCAAATCTTGATTGATCATATTCACCAATAAGGTTAGCAACTCAGGGTTTTCATCTTTTAACAAAAGCATTGCGCTAAGGTATCCTAATCTTTTGTTAGTGAAGTTATCACTCGCAATCAAGTTAATGCAATCCACTTGACCAAAATGCGTTTTCTCACCCATGACATACAAGTACAAAAGTTTTTGAATGTAAACCCTTCTTCTCGTCACATCTAATTGATCGTTTCTTAGCCTCGTTCTGATTTTAGCACTTTCTTTACTGATCAATTCTCTCTCTTTGCTTGGAGTGCTAGCATTTCTAACATCTTTGATAAAGTGTCTTAAGGATCCCATAATGTTTGTGTTTTTGTTTCAAGCTTCAATTCTTTTTTTTTTGAGCAGTTAAAGAGCAGATCAGAACACACAATTGCCTATTACTACTTTTTTCTCACAATCTTTGAGTCTTCAATGCCTTGACTTTTATTATATGTTTTAATATCCACCACTTTCTAGATTCGTAAAGCAAGTATAAACAACCTATGAAAACATTTTGTTGAATTTGTAAAAACATTGGAAGAGTTCAGAGACAGAATTCCAGAACAAAAAGTAACCCGACTGCTGAGTTTGACTGTCACATGACTCGTAATAGCACGTGACTGTCTAGTACAAAACACGAGGAAAAAAAAAAATAATTTTTTGAAAAAAAACGGAAAAGTAATAAAATTTCCCAAAAGAGTAGCATTAACAATACAAACTGAACAGATTCTAACGCGGAGCAACGTCAATTTCGATCACATACTTGGGCCCAAAATCATAATTATCTTTGAAAAAAAAAAAAATTACTGTAACGAGTAAGCAAAAGTAACAAAAACAGCACCGTTAAAGATAAAACAGATCAAAATTAAGACTCAGAAGCACGGTTACGATCCGATTCAAAAACTATCAAAAGACTAAACGAAACCAATAAACACTGGAAAGGCGCCCCCAAACTTTTAGCTAAACCGTGAACATCACTGAAAAGACAATTTTTTTGGAGAATTGAGTTGCCAGATCTGACAGTAGCTGACTCTAGATAAGATCCAAGAATTAAAATGAAAACCCCAATAGGTTCTGGGGCGAAAACCAGAGGAAAGAGTAGTTTTAGTGTTAGCAAAAATGGCATGACTGCTGAGCTAGGAACAATTGATAACCCAATCATAGAAAAGGCAAAATACGCCGGAGTCGAGGTGTTTGAATGTTACACGAAAAAACCCAAGGGCCAGCTTGTCATGCGGCGTGTTCGAGATGATTGGATCAACATCACTCAGATATTCAAGCTTGCGAAATTCAGCAAGGCCAAAAGAACTCGTATTCTAGAAAGCGAAAGCAAAAATATAAGGCATGAAAAGATTCAAGGTGGATACGGGCGTTTTCAAGGTACATGGATTGCTCTTGAAGACGCAAAATACATAATTGAGAAGTACCAGCTGCAAAATCCTGTTGCAACTAAACTGGTTAGTTTTGTCGAAGACCCCAACAACCCTATACCGTTGAGAGAAAAACTACATGCTTTGAAGAAACAAATGAAGCTAAACGCGCTCGAGGCCTCCAACGGTTATGACAAAATAGTCACATCATCATCTTACGAAAAGAAAAACTCAGCATCTAACATAAACGGGGCTTATAATAGAGAGGACGGTGTGCCCAAAAGTTTGTCTTTGGAAACACCTCTGAGGTTTCAGCAGCCTATGGCAAATTCTGCCGAGGCACATTCTAACCTCAACAGTAATAGCAAAAAAAGAAGCATACCACAAGATCATCTCCAGCCTCATAACGAAAATGATGATACGGAAAGTGATCGCACCATCACTATGGAATGCACGACTGAAGAGCGTTCCACCGTTGCATCACCTTACAAAAGGTCAAAGTCTAACTCTCAGTCGCCATCAAAGGAGAGAGAAAATTTGCATATACAAAATGGGAAACTTTTAAAGAGCTCAGCATCAAAGCAAAATAATTCAAATGGGACCAACGCGACGACAAAACCGTTGCAGTTTTTCCCATACCCAACATCCAATATGAAAAGGTTTCATCAAACACCCGTTGTGAATAAAAAAGCTCAGCCTAAAAACGCGTCCACAAGTACAAAAAAATGGATGGAAACTCCACATGGCATTACTCACACGGAACTCAAAGCAGGGAATCATTCGCATATATTAAACTCAAGCACTGTGAACCCTTCAATAAATTCGCCCCTAATGACCTATCAAAGTCGAGTGACCAATATCACTAGAGACCCAGGTGGTGGAATCACTTCAACCCCTTTTGTTCACCCAATTTCCGTTGCTGATTACCAGCATCTGCTTCTTAACTTTTTAAGCTCTACAAACAACGCTTCTCCACAGGAAAAAATTGTTTTTCCGAAAGAGCTTTATTTTCCACCTCCAGATTTCAATCCGAATTTCATCTTAGACGGAGAGGGCAATTCAACTTTGCACTGGGCTGTCTCTATGGGGAATCTTTCTCTTGTGCAGTTTCTCTTAACAAATTTGAAAGCAGACCCTTTAGTCTGCAATGCCAAGGGGTTCAATTGCATTACGAAGGCATGTTTTTACAACAACTGTTACAAAAACCAAGTATTTGTTGATATGCTGTTGTGTTTGGCGCAGTGCCTAATATCCCCTGACAAGAACGGCAGGCTTCCTCTGCATTATTTAATGGAATTGAGTGTCAACATGTCTAAAGAGCAAGAAGTGGTTAGCTACTATTTGGACTGTGCTTTGCAAGTGGTCTCAATACCGTTCCCGCAATCCGAAATCTCAACGAATGGGTTTCATTCTACACGCACAAACCTTGCTGGTCCTGTAACAACCAAACCAGGGAAAGATGGTAAAAGAAAAAGACAATCGAGCCCCTCTTTGAATGAAAAAGACAATGGCGGTAGCGGTTTAGATAACACCCAGAATTCTCATATGATGTTAAATCTCTTGCCAACGGTGTTGAATTACCAAGACGAGTTGGGAAACACGCCGCTTCATGTTGCGGCATTAAATATGAATTTTGACTTGTGTTCCAAGCTTATAGCAATGGGAGGGAATCAGGACCTGTTGAATTTTGAGAACAGCAGTGTAAGAGATATTTTGCACAAGGCGCAATTTTTGTTATCCAACGAATCAACAGGGCCTCATTCCGTTCCAAAATCTCACTTTTCCAAATCGCCAATGCAAAATAGCACTGAATTTTATTCAAGCAAACATGACCATTCCACAGACTTGGGGCAACATCCAAAAATTGAGTTCCCAGAGTTCAACGCAAATGAATATCAAAGTTCGCAGCTCAATAATGTTACCACGGGTGATTTTGCCAGTGGCAAGTTTCCTAGTGTTTATGTCTCTAATGGAAGCAATCATAGAAATGATAAGTTGTCTTTTTCAAACGAAATGGCTCCTACAAATGGATACGAGCTAAAAAATAAATTGGGCGATCCAAAAGTGTCTGTGTTGGAAAAACACGGAAACACGTACTCGGGGTCAAACAATGTTGCTTATTTAGATTCCGTTGACGAACAACTCCTGGGAAAAAGCCATCACAATGAACTTGATGGAGCGGCAGATACTGGAGATTTATCCACCTTTGGCACACATATTGTTTCACCTGGTCTTAGTGGTAACGCAAAGGAAAATGACTCGTCCAACCTTGCAGGCTTTCAGCGCTACCCTCATCATGAAATCTCTCTCATTTCAAAAGAAGAGGAAAAGGAGGACAAACAGTTGCTGCCTCCTTCTACTCCATCAAAACCAACTGGAATGGGAGCTACAAACAATGCCTTGTACACTGGAGGAGGTATGAGCGTTCAAAGCAATGCAATGTTTACCAACGTTCATAAACTCAACAACATGGTGACCAATTTCACAAATCAGTTGGATGAAGTGTATTTTAGAAGACAGGAAAACAGATTGGCCTCTAAAAAAAAATTGGAAGAGGCTGAACAGAAACTGCAAGTATACAGGCAACATGCAAGGGCCTTTGACAATCACCGGTCCGAGATTGCTGAGCAAAAAACACGGCTTCTTGCAAAACGGAAAGAGCTTGAAAGATTTAAACTCAAGTATTTCAACAGTATTGAGAAAACACAAGGTCTACATTTTGCAACGGCTTTTGTAAACATGGGGGACCATTTATCAGATAAACCCTTGAGTGCACAACCAACAGAAAAACTTGAGCAAAAAAGACAACTCATTACCTACAGCATCAAGCTTTCTTTGGCTCAGTTGAAGAGAAACAAGAAAATTGCCGAGATATGCACAAACAAAGCGCTTTTGAAAAACGAAAAGATATTCAAGTACAGGAAATTAATAGGGAAATCCGTTCAAAACATTGATTCCAAGTTGGACGGAATTGAAAAAGATTTGCGCAAAACTGAACAAATCTCTACAGTTTCTTTCAGCATGTCTCAGACCAAGGAAAATGTTTAGTGTACCAGGCTTTTGATATCAAAACAAAGACCCTTTTTTCGATTGTATTCACTATAAATAAGAAAAGGTGTGTGTGTTATTTATTGCTAACTATAATGAACTGAAGGAATAATAAACTTTTGCTTTTTTATGAAATGGACTGAGCGGCATTTCATAATATATCTTAGGAAACAATAATAACTAAACGGTAATGTTTAATACAGGCACCGTTCCTTCTTGATAACCCTTGAAATGACACTTTTGAAACCAACCGACGCATTACGACGCGCGTTGCTTTTCATTTCCCGCAAGTCAAAATTCTTGTTTCTTTTTTTTTTTTTTTTTGTTTTTTTTTTTTTTTTCAGGTAATGACTTTTTTGTGCTTTTGTTCTCATCGGAGATTCGAGCTTCTTCTGTTTTTTTCCACATGTTCAAACTGACATTCTTTAACCTTTCCTGATCCAATTTACCAGCTGTGAAGTTGAAGGGACTTAAGTTAGTTTGTTTCTGTTTAGAATTTACTCGCTCTGCCACAGCTTTGACTTTCGAATTTTTCTTTGCTGTAGTTTTGTATCTGAACAAACAACCTAGCCTCAAGAAATAAGCCTCTTCCACCAGAGATCCCAACATATTCTATCATGGACCAATATTTAGCAGAATTGGAACAGACTTTACAAGCTATTGTTGTGCCTAACAGCGCCAACTTGAAAGACGCCACAAAATTGTTGCAAACGAGATTTTATGTCGACGCCAAATGTGTTCCAGCTTTGATCCATTTGCTAGTCAATAGCAACGATTCCAGTATCCAGCAATTAGCTGGTGTTGAAGCCAGAAAACAAATCGCCAAATACTGGGAAGACTTGGACGCCAACACCACTAGCGACATCAAGGCTTCTTTGTTGAGCAAAACCTTTACCTGTGAAAACAAAAACGTCAGACACACCATGGCCAGAGTCATTGGGGAAATTGGTTCTTTGGAACTTGATGAAAAAAAATGGCCCGAATTGATGCCATACTTGTTTCAGACTGCTTCCTCTACAGACAACGCTCAAATCAGAGAAACAGCAATTTTTGTCATCTTCACTGTTTTGGAACAATTTAACGCTACTTTAGGTTTGTATGTTGATGAGTTGTTGGACTTGTTTTCCATGACTATTGTCGAATCTCCTCAATCCACTTTGGAAACCAGATCGTTGTCTGCTCAAGCCATCGACTTGGTTTCTCAATTGATTGAAGAACAATCTGAGAAAAACCCAGCTCAAATTCACAAATTTGCTGCTTTGGTTCCAGCCATTGTCAATGTTTTGGAAGCCGTTATTCAAGCTGGTGACTCAGTCAATGCCAAATTGATCTTCAACTGTTTCCAAGATTTCTTATTATTGGACTCGCAAATTATAGGGAATGCCGTTTTGGACTTGATCAACTTGGGTATTCAAATTTCCTCTAACGCTGACATCGATGAAGATTGCAGAATTTTTGCCATGAGATTTGTCGTTTCTGCATTGAGTTACAAAAAAAACAAAATCACGCAAGCCAAATTGGGTTCAGAAATTACTTTGACTGCTTTGAAAATTGCTTCCGAAGAAATCGATGAAGAAGAAGAATTGAACAACGAAGATGAAGCTGGGGAAAACGAAGAAGACACACCATCTTTGTTGGCTGTTAGAATGTTGGCTTATGCCGCCACTGAACTGCCACCATCGCAAGTTGCCAACGTTATTGTCAACAACTTGGCCCCAATGTTGCAATCTTCTAACAAATACGCCAAAAGAGCCATTCTTTTGGCCATCTCTGTTGCTGTCAACGGTTCTCCAGAATACATCTTGACTCAACTAGAAAGTAAAGTTGTTCCAGCTACCTTGCAAGGTTTGAAAGACCAAGAACCAATTGTCCAATTGGCTTCTCTAAAAGCTTTGCACTCGCTAAGTGTTGAATTGCAAGATGACGTTGCCAAATATCACGAACAATTTTTGCCAGCCATTATTGAAATTATCGATAATGCTAAATCTGTGGTCATTTACAGATACGCAACGATGGTTTTGGATGGTTTGTTGGAATTTATTGCGTACGAAGCTATTGTCCACTATTTGGAACCATTGATGAACAAATTGTTCCACATGTTGGACACCAACACTTCTTCCAAATTGAGAGCGGTCATTGTCTCTGCGATCGGGTCTGCTGCCTTTGCTGCCGGGTCTGCATTTGTTCCATACTTTAAACCATCTGTTCAATATTTGGAAAAATTCATTCAAAACTCAAGTGACATCAACGGTATGTCTGAAGATGATATCGAATTGAGAGCTTTAACTTTTGAAAACATCTCCACCATGGGTAGAGCTGTCAGATCCGAAGTTTTTGCGGAATTTGCCGAACCACTGGTCAGCTCCGCATACGAAGCCATCAAAACTGATTCCGCTAGATTGAGAGAATCTGGTTACGCTTTTATTGCCAACATGGCCAAGGTTTACGGTAAAGACTTTGCTCCGTTTTTGGAAAACATCATGCCTGAAATTTTCAAAACTTTGCAATTGGACGAATATGAATTTAACTTGGACGAAGAAGACGAAGAATTCCAAGGTTTGACTGAAGAAGATTTGATGAGCAAATTCAATGTTAACACTGGTGTCACTTACGAAAAAGAAGTTGCTGCCGCTGCTTTGGTTGAATTGGCCTTGGCCACAAAAGAATCTTTCCTGCCATATGTTGAAGAGACCATCACTATTTTGAAACAACAAGTTGAAGACTCTTATGGGTTGAAAGAAACAGTTATCGTCACCTACTGGGCTGTCGTGAAATCTGTTATTTTGACCAGTCAACCAGCTTTGGAAAACAAATTCACCAAAGGTTTGCCAAGTGCCGCATATGTTGATCCATCCACTTTGGCTGTTATTGAGTCTGCTAGAGAAGTTTCCTTGGAAAACTTGGTTGATGAAGCGGAAGTTTCTGTTGTCACTACTATTTTCGAAACCATCTCTGAAATGATCTCTAAATTTGGTTCAATCATTGTTGCGTCTTCTGCTTCTGCTACTGAATCTTTGGACACTTTGTGTTTGCAAGTTTTGGAAGTTTTGAAAGGTGAACATTCTTGTCAAGTCATTGATTTCGAAGAAGATGTTCCAAGAGATGAAGAAGAAGAAATGGAATCTAACGAAACTGAAACCATTTTGACCACCACTGCATTGGAAATTTTGGTTTCCTTGTCAACTGCTTTGACTGGTGCCGAATTTGGGAACATTTTCAATACATTCAAACCGGTTATTTTCTCACTATTCAACTCCAAATCCAAAGGTAAAAGAGTTGCCGTTGTTGGGGCAGTCTCTGAAATTGCTTTCAACTTGGGTGCATCAAACACTTGTATTCAAGAAATGTTGGAACAACTGATTATCAAACTAACTTCTGACAAGAACTTGGAAGTCAGAGGTAATGCTGCATACGGTGTTGGGGCTTTGATCAGAAACGCTTCTTTTGATGTGACATCGGTTTACCAACCAATCTTGAAAGCTTTGTATGAGATTTTGAGTGCTGCTGATCAAAAAATTCAAGATGACGATGATGAAACCACCAGAGAAACTTTGGACAGATCTTTTGCCAACTCTAACGGTTGTGTTGCTAGAATGATCTTGAAACATGACAATTTGATTCCTTTGGAACACACATTGCCAGCCCTTTTGAACCATTTGCCATTGGCCACTGGGTACGAAGAATACGATCCAATTTTTGAATTGATCATCAAGTTGTATGGTTCTGAAAACGCTTTGATCATGAGCGAAACTCCAAAGATTGTTTCTGTTTTCTCTGATGTTTTCAAAAAGGAAACCGAAAGAGTTAGACTAGAAAGAGAATCCACTTTGGGAAGAGAAGAAAATTTGGACAAGATGAAACAATTCCAATCTGAAGAAATGAAACACAAAGTTGTTGAGTTGTTGAAATTTTTGAACACCAAATTCAACGGAATTGTTTCCAACGACCCAATCTTGGCTCAAGTTATTGCTTGAGATGTTTTATTTTAAAATCATAAAAGAAACGGTAAGATGTAGGTTCATTTATTGTAATTTATATACTATGTATAGTATGAATGTATACCAAAAATTAAAGATCAAAGACTGAGATTTAGAGCTTGTGAACTTGTAACTACTGGCTGGCAAATTTTGTTTAATTGATGCACGTGATTAATTTTTTGAGTGGAAAATTTTGGGTTTATCTTTCGCAATTTCTCGCTTGCGTGATGTATTGTTTGGACCACGGTTGTTCTGATGCTAAACTGCTTGAGCAACTTAACATTGAAAGCCTAAAAAAAACTAACACCAACAAGAAGAGAGAGACTTTTTACTGGAAATCGTTTGCATTCTTCTTTTTTTGGCGTTATGACGGAACTCAAAGAAAATCCTGGAATGTTACAGGCGGCACAACTCAAGTCAGACCCAATAAACAAAGAACAACCTTCTCCAAATGAATCAAAAAATCCAAGTTCACACAATGAAAGAAATCAATTGACTGTCAAAAATGTCTGTTTAGATGTCCTTGAAGCTATGTTTTCTTTCACTTTTGACCCTGAAATGACAGCTGGGATAATGATTTTTTTTGTCATTTTAGAAAGTCTTGCACTAAAACTAATCGTTAGAAATGTTGCATACACTGAAATTGACTATAAAGCATATATGGAACAAATATCTATGATCTTTGACGAAAAGATAACAGACTACTCGCAAATCAAAGGTGGCACAGGACCCTTGGTCTATCCTGCAGGGCACGTCCTTTTGTTCAGAGCCATGAGAAATATTACACAAGGAATGGAAAATATAAAAGAAGGCCAGGTCATTTTCAGGTACTTGTATTTGGTCTCAATGGTGGTTGATTATGCTATTTATTCTATGTTGGATAATGTTCCCCCTTTTGCTGCTGTTTTGTTTTGTTTGAGCAAAAGATTGCACAGTATTTATGTTTTGCGGTTGTTTAACGATTGTTTTACCACACTTTTTGTCAGTATTTGTTGTTTTTTGTTTATATTATGTGGGAAACATTACAAAAAGTTGTACAAAAAGGAAAACTCCGGGTTTATTGTATTATTGAATGTTCTAGGAGTGTTGTGCTACAGTTTTGCAATCAGTATCAAAATGAATGCGTTGTTATATTTACCAGGTGTATTGGTCATCTTGGTTTGGATGAATTACAATTCTAAACGGTTTTTATTGAAAATGTTGTTGTACGTGTGTTGTGGTGTTCAGTTGCAAATCTCCCTTGCGTCAACATTTTTGGCCAAACACAGTTCTGAATATTGGAATGGCGCTTTCAACTTTCAGAGGAAATTCATGTACAAATGGTCGATCAACTGGCAGTTTGTTGAGGAATCTGTGTTTTTGGGTGATTATTTCAGCAAAGGGTTGTTGTTTTTGCATGCATTTGTGTTGTTATTTTTCATTGTCAGAAAATGGATCCAGCCTGTTTTGATTACAAATAAAATTACTTTGTGGCAATTTGTCTCCAAGATCTTGACATTGAACAGTGAACTTTTGTTTCCAACACTAAATGCCCAACATGTCGGATACATTTTGGTTACATCCAATTACATTGGTGTTGTGTTCAGTAGATCTTTGCATTATCAGTTTTTGTCATGGTATCACTGGACTTTGCCAATACTATTCACATTTGCTTGGGGAAGCATGACTAATACTAGCTCTGAAACCAAAAAAAATGTAAATCAAAACCGCATTAGCAAGCAACAACTAATCAACAACGCCAAATTCTTGGTCAAGTCATGTGCATGGTTTGCCCTACACGAGTACTGCTGGGAAGTGTACCCTCCAAGCAAATTTTCCAGTGCTTTGTTACAGTTTTTGAATGTTATTTTGTTGTACTCCGTGTACGCCAATTACAACTTCAACTTCAGCCACAAACAAGCACAACTGTCTGATACTGAAGAGTGTACATCCTTCTCATCCAAAGCCAAGGTTGAGTGAGACTCATTTTCTATAAAGTTTTGTTTTTTTTTTTTGCCCTTTTTGAATATTACTTTACACTTTATGCAGAATTGTACTATATGTGTATTATTATTGATATAATTCAATGATCGGTTCATAAAATTTAAACAACCCTTCACTAGGTGTTTTTCATTTTTAATTATTTTCAAACCAAATTTGATAATTTCAGCAACTTTTCATTTATAACGTTTCTATGCTTCTAGAAGGCAAGATGGTTATCGTTGCGATCTTTTCTGCTACGTCATCCAATTGTCAATAGAGTTAATCATGGATAAAACACAATACATTGATTTGTACATAATTAAATTAGCTAAGCAGGGTATTGTTATTGTCCTAATTTTTTTTCTGCCGTTTTTTCTAAAGTTTTGCTCTTTTTTGTTTGTCAACTGAGACCAGCGTTTTTTTCATTTTTGTTCTTGCAAACTGCAGTGATTTATAAGCAGAGTATGTGAAGAAACAAGGCTTGTTTTTGTTTCTGCACAATTTTACAGATAAGCACTTAAATAATTAGTTTTCTGCACATGTTTCGAACCAAAGCCGCAAGTAAAAGTGAAAACACGCAGAGCAATATCTAAAGAACACATGCAGGTACAAATGTGGAAGAGAAAAATATTGTCAGAAAACGTGCAGCACAAATGACAGAAAATCTTGACCTTCGAGAATCCAAAGATATAAACTCAGCTGATAATAATAAACAACAACCAAATATTACACAAAATTTTCAAGAAGAACAAGAGATTAGGCAGAAGAATACACACTTTGGAAAATCAATCGTTTGAAGTGAAAAAACTTGGAATCTGTTGATCTTTTATGTTCTGTTTTATGTTATGTTTAGGCTAGACTTTTTTTTTTTTTTTTTTTTTTTAGTTCGTGTTTTTTTCATGTATTTTAAGGACTTGTAACAATTTACCTTCAGCATGGCTTTTACGAAACTTTGCTTTTAGAAACTCCTCAAATCGAGTGAATGTTTATTTAAAACGTTCGAAATTTTGGGTACCCCCTGTACTTGCCCTGTCGATCACGGTGATCTTAAAGAATAGACAAACCTTTTCATTGTAAAATTTATTTGCTGCTCTTAGTTTTTCCAACGTCTTATTTATGAAATAATACCGTTATAATGAAAATTTTAACAACCATTGTTTCATACGTTCTTTAGCTGCTTCATTTGATTATTTCTTCATCCTAAAAATTTCTTTTATGAAAATAAAAAAATCATCAGAAGAACACCGAGACTTACTTATCCAAAAAAATACAAAATAAGGACGAAAAAAAAAACAAAGATTGTTGCCTTCAAAACGCATGAACTTGAGCAGACATTGTTGAAAAAGAAGAAAAAGAAGAAGAAGAAGAACAACAACAACAACAACAGCAAAGGCAAAGATTAAAAGAAAAGAGTACGTGTGCGTTACTAGCAGATTAAGAGACATTGATCAGAGCAACAAAGCTTAGAAAAAATACGAAGAGACAGGAACCAAAAAATAGGAGATTAATTTACCCTTTAAGTTAATACAATGGATTTGAACAGTATTCCGTCTGGTTTCAGTCCAGGTTATAACAAGGGCCAGGAGAACAAAGAAATAGTTGGACAAGTTGCTAAAGGAAATAGTACAGCAGTTAACAATCCCGACACCAATAATCCTGATAATAATTCTGATAACAATAGTAATCCTCACAAGAATATGGAAACAGAGAAATTTTATGAGGATATGCAAAGAAATACAAGTTTAAATACATTGGGATTTGCCGATGATGATCACTTTACACAATTTCTACAAGAAACCATTGGATCTAATCATGATATTATTACGTCTGAACCAATTGCAACTGAACAAGGTGCAAACAGCCTAGTTACAAATGAACCAATTGCAGCTGCAAATGCCACGAGTGAAGCTGCCAAGGTCGAAGACCACCCCAAAGAAAAACCTCCTGACAACAAACTTGATAAAAAAAATGGTGCAGTAAACACATACAGCAATAGTAACGACACTCAAACTAAGAAAGCTGTTGACAGCCCTATAAAAGCTACCAATATTAATGACAATAGCACAGTCAATCAAGAGAATAAGAAAAAGAATCAAACTACTAAAGATGTGACTCCACAACAAAACACTATCAATAACAATAACAATAAAAGATCAAATGAAACTTTTGATGACGAACCAGCTAGCGTATCTTTGACTAAAAAACGTAAAGTGAAAAAAAAAAACAATGATAATGGGTCGACCAAAATTATGAGTGATAGTAAAAACAGTCAAAATAATGCATCAAACCATGCCAATGAATCGGGAAAAAGTGCTAAAGAATTTAATGTAAACACTTTAAATGGTGATTATAACATTGATCATAACAATAATAGTAGTAACAATAACACTGCTAATAATAATAATACTAGTAATAATAATACTAGTAATAATAATACTAGTAATAATAGTACTAGTAATAAAAACAAGAACAGTACCAATAAAAACAAGAACAATACTAATAATAATAACAATAATACTAATAACAATAACAAAAATACTAATAACAATAATAAAATTGATAATACACCCAATGTAACCATAAATCAATCACGTCAACAACCGAAAACCTCGAATCCCAAACTTTCCAAAACTAATGTACCTCATGCATCGACACCAATGCCTCACACGCAAAAAGATTACAAACCAGATACACCAAGTAAGAGACTTTTGAACGCATACATATACGATTTCCTAATAAAATCGCAATTGAACAAAACAGCAAAATCCTTTGTTAAAGAATCTATTGTTGAAGAGCGTGGAAAACCCCCAGTTCTAGATCCTCAAGGTAATCATGTATCGTTTGATTTGACTTACGATGTTCCAAGAGGTTTTTTTTATGAATGGTGGCAGATATTTTGGGATATCTTCAACGCCAGAACTAATAGAGGTGGAAGCGAACTTGCACAAGAGTATTACAAATCAGAACTCATAAGACAAAAGCCAGAACATTATTATAGACAAGCAGTTATACAAGCTGCTCATATCCAGCAATTAGCCGAACAAAGAGGAGAATACCACATGGAAATGATAGAGAGACAAAGTTTGCAACATATGCAGTATCCTCCTTATCCTATGTACATGTCTGGATCTACTCATTTTGCAAATCACCCAAACGGCCCACCCCATGGGCCTCCGCATGGGCCTCCGCATGGGCCTCCACGTGGTCCACCACAGGATCCAGGTGTAAAGTTTGCGCCGAATAAAAGGCAGGCGCCTCCTCCTGGGCCTTCTCGGTTTTATCATCCTTCTCAAGGAATTCCAGGAGGGCCTCCTTCTCAAATTGTTTCCACTGGGGTTTCGGCAGGACCACCAGACGGTATGCCATACAAGCCTGGCGGTCCAGTTCCTGATGCGTATATTCGCGTCAAGGCTGGTCAGGTTTCTGGCGGTTCCGTGGGACCTAAATCAAGTTTAATGTCGCAGACCTACTCTTCTGGCCCATACTCTCAGCCACACTATTCCCCTGGAAACTATCGAGGGTCCAACATACCTGTGAACAGAAACACACCAAATATGGCATCTTTCAACGAGAGAAGCAATTCAAATAATTTAGGCATGTCGCAAGGAGGACCCTCGGGGCCAATGAGTTTCCAATCTCAATCAACACAACGACAACATATAAATCAACCTCAGCACATCTCGCCAAACACAGGAAACTCGCAGTATATGCAACAAGCTTACTATTCAAAAAATCAGTCTTCTCCAGGACCGCCACAAAACTTAGCCAACTTTCCTCAACAGAGAAAACGGCCTGGTACACAGGGCTCCCCCTTAGCGGAAACCAGTTTTGTGGGCCCCGAACAGCAAATGGGCAATAACATTAAACAAGAAGTGAATGACACCAGCCTTTTAGATAAAAAAATGGAAAAGCAAAACATAACAAATGCCAAAATTGCCAGTCGTAAAAATAGCAGATCAAGTAGCAGAAGACCGAGTGTGCCCAACCAAATGGGAAATTTCAATGGGAATCTTAACAATGGGCAAAGGACCGGTGATGCGGAGTATCCTAACACCGCACAGGTTTCAAAAACTCAAAATGTGATTGACAAGCCAAAACGCGCCACTCTGAAAGCGCCATCCAAAACATCATCACCTCGGGCCGAACCCAGTCCCTCTGCCAACGGGTCCTCCGTAATTTCTCCACCTGTTTATCAGTCCATGAGTAAAACAATTGCCAAAAAGAAAAAAGCTAATGCAGTGGATAACAGCCGCAGTGCCACCGAGCTTGTTCAAAAGGATGCACAGCAAACAAACAGATACTACTCTGCTCCAACGACTCCGGCTTCAAGTATGTTCCCTAATTCGAGTGCAAATAAAAAAAACGGTGGAAACACGCTGCCACCGCCACCTGGTACCGAACCAGTTTCTGTACAGAAATCTTTGGGAAACGGCAAAGAATCGCCGGCTTCTGCTTTTTTTGTACCAAATGTGCATACAACATCAGCGACTGCAAGTACACTTGCAAATAATGCCAATTTCATGGCTAAAAAACAACAACGTACCTACGCGAAAACACCCAATGCGGGGAGCTCTCCTGTGATATCCGCATACAACCAGGCACCAACTGCATCAACACAAATAAACAATCATTTTGTCTCGCCAAGATCGGGTCCACCAGCTGGGAATAATGCCACTACTGCCATGGAACACTCGGCTTCTATCAACTCCATAAATGCTGGATACCATCCTCAGCTTGTAAATAATGGACCACCGCCTTTTGTTCGACGTGAAAATGGTGTTGTAAACAACATGGGAGGGTACCTACAGGGCAATGATGAAAATTTGAGTATGGCCGATGCAAGAATGAATGGGACACGGTTTAGCTTGAACGGGTTTTCACCAACAAATGCTACGCATGCAGCACCGGGTATTGTGCCAGGGACTGAATTGGTGCATCAGAATGCAGCAAACAATGTTCAACCCATGCATGCTTACCAGAATCACAAGTCGACCTCTGCGGACAGTCCAGAACAAGAACTGGATGTGGATGGCTTAAACCATTTTTTCAATTGGGACAATTCATAATCAAAGCTTTGTGAGCGATTCAAGTACGTACCGGAAAAAAAAAAAAAAAAAAAAAAGATTGTCTAACATCAGTACTTACAGTTAGGTAGGTAAAGTAATACAAAAGCGCATTTGCTCGTGTTTAGGCACTTGTTTGTAATCTATATATTGCAAATCTTGGAAGTATAAGGCTTTATTGAGGAAAAAATAAAGATGATCTTGGTGGTAGAAAGTTTTCACGTTAGGGATGGGTTTCTGCAAATTATGTAAAGTGTCATGGTTATTAGAGGGACTTTTATTGTGGAAATCTTGATGCTTTGAAAGAATCACACTGATTGAAAAAATTCTTTTGCCAAAAATGATTTTGTCGGAGCCAAAGGGATGGTAATAGTTTTTGATAAGGGGATGATTGGAAAAATAGCCACTTTCAGTGAGCAAATTTTGTTCCCTTTCAGTTAACTTTCTTATTCCATACATCTGATCAAGATTCAATGTCACTTGAAAAATTTCAGCGCAGTTTGAGATAGTTTTGGTAGAAAACACTATTGTTAAGCTCAAATCAAAAATACCCGGGTGCAAATGCATAATATCAAAGGTGCTGAAATTTAGGGAAGACTTTACTGGATCTTCAAAGTCAAAATCCGTGTTTTTCATTACGCCTAAAATATGACACATTTGATTATCTTGATGAATTGTTGAATGCTTTCTCTTACTGATTGGAAACGAGGAAAACTTGATAAAAATGATTTCATACAAACCAACAACAGCGAAAATATCGTACTCTCCAATCCGATCTACAAATTGAAACTTGGAAATTGTTTTTATACTTTTATTGTTTGAGTTTTTTTCTTTATCAGAACTGATTTTTTGGAAAGGATCAAATTTTTGCAGTAATTGGAAACAGCCAGTACAAGAATCAATATTGAAAAGCGTCAAGTACGGTTGCAAAGTGATTTTATCGAAAACCTGCACAAACACACATATCTCAAAAGACTCGCTAAACGGCACAAGCACTGTTGACACAATCACTTCTGTACCAAAACTATAGTTTGCAATTTCTTGTTTTGTGTTAAGATCCAATATATGCAGGCTGTTTTCCATATCCATCCCACTGGTTGTGAAGATGAGCCAATTCTTCCACTCATCATAATTAACTATATTTTCCATCCATGACACGTATTTGTTGGTTGCTTTCCAGATAGGATTTTCCAAAACTTTATGGGCCAAAGTATCATTTGGATCTTCCTTATAAGAGATGTATTCATATATTTTGCTAATTTTGTTTTTTCCAAGTTTTTTTTTTTTAGAATTTCTGTTCAAAATATTTTCATTTGATTCATAAGTAGCAATGTAATGCATTTGTTTTGTTCCTTTTGGCACATCATCTCTTCTAATCTGTTTTTCGGGTTTGAACCGTAGTGCAAAAGTCACGTCTTTATTGCTACCATTTGTATCAAAAATGTCAATAGGGTCCAAATAAACAAAATCTTTGTCTCCGTATCCTGGCATCCTTTTCCTTTTCCTTTTCCTTTTCTTTTTCTTACACTTACTAACAGTTAACTTATTGCAATGTCATCGATGAGCGTTGAGAGTTTAGCAATTTGAGCATTTGAAGAGTTGTGTTTTACGTTTTGATTTCGGACTCATTGGCTTATCCCAAGTATATTGTTCACCGATGGTTTTAATTTTTTTTTTTCCGGACACTTTACCTTCTCGGATGTTTCCATTTCTCAGTTTCTGTGTCTGTTCGAATACAATCTAAGAAAAAAAAAAAAAGAAAAAGAGAATGAAAATTGCAAACCTTTTATAATGCATCAAAATAATACGTCTACTAGAACGAATATAATTTTGACGCATTTACCCCTGCATATACATGTTTTCTTCAGAAATTTGTGCACAACCTGAACCGAAACAATGAAAATATATATATATACGAAAAAATTTGTTTTTGAAACAATAGACCACAATGGCATTAACCAATGCTTCTCAACCGAGAATTTTTCTTAAGAAATTATTACAATTACTCTCTGACTTTCTGACTCTCTGACTCTCTGACTCTCTGACTCTCTGACTCTTTGACTGACTCTCTGACGTACTCTCTGACTCTTTGACTTACTAACTGTCCCATTTCCACTCAATGTTTCAAATCTTTTGAACCGCCGTACCGTCGAAATATTAAATTAAAATTAATTACCTTACTGTTTTAATTCTTAACCCACTTTAAGAAATTGCAAATATAATAAATACCATAAATGATTATTTTATTTTTTATTTTTTATTTTTTATTTTTTTAGTTTTATTTTTTATTTTTAAAATACATTACAAAAAACGTCAAACGAAGATCATAGAACTGCTGTTTGTTTGTTTGTTTTGCTTCTTCAACCTCTGGTTTAATTGGGGCAACTTCAAGAACTAAGCATCCCAATTTTTCTATGTCATCCCAATTTTTCTATGTCATTCCACCATGTATTCCACCATGTATTCCACCATGCATTCCACCATGCATTCCACGGAAAACATCAATCCGTTTCTAGTGTCAATGATCTTTGACCGTATTGTTACTGATCTCAATTAAACATTGATAGCAATAAGGCTCGAGGTTAAGACCAGGTGGAAAGGTACAAAAGATGGTGAAATGACATTTGGGACGTTTTTTTTTGTTTTTTTTTTTTGTCTGATTCTTGTTCTCTCTCTGTATGTCTATCTTAGCACTATACGTCTCTATCTTAGCACTATACGTCTCTATCTTAACACGTTTTTCAACAGTACTAGACATCTAAAATCATCTGATTTTGTATCCTAAATTAGTCTCAACAGATCATTGTGTCCAATCTGTCTGTCTGTGTGTTTGTGTGTGTGTGTGTGTGTATTTTCATTACAAGTAACTTAGACACGTACAGAATCAAATTTTTTAGCTCTATCAGTATCTTCTGTGTCACTTACCTTCCATTGAATGTCAGCAGATCCAACCCATCAGATGAAATAAGTTACAGTACTAAACAAATAGGACTCAGATCCTGATTCTAATAAAGAAAGCATTTATCTTGTGTTATTTACTTATTTATTTATTTATTTTGGCCACCGGATGAACATCTTCCGTTTGCACAACTGTTACATCTTCTATGTTACCTGAGCCGTCATCCTTCGCACCTAACTCAACAGTACCTTGGACTTGACACTTGAACTCAACTCTATTAAAATTCATCTGTATATTTGTCTTTTAATCATTAGTTATGTATACTGTATAGAGTATGCAGTATAAAGTGTGATATATATATGTATATATATATATATATAATACCATTTATTAACAGGTAGTTTACCCTGCTTTACTACCAAGACACCAAGACACCAAGACTTCAAGATTCCAAGACCTAATATTACAAATCAATTACAAATTCATAATCTCCGTTTGTCCCTTTTTTTCCTTTTCAAAAAAGAAATATATATATATA
>JFAV03000042.1:0-73840 GCA_000585475.3 Hanseniaspora vineae
AGAGACAGTAATAATAGTAATAATAATTATAATAATCGTAACTCACCTATTATTAATTAAACAAATCATGTGTCAATTGAGTTATGGCAGGTACCCTGTTCACTATACAGAGATCTATCTTGGTTTGCCTTGGGATCTCTAATATGATGAAAGTTTCTTCTTCTTATAATGTACACAGCACGTGACTGCAAACATATTACACCATTGCGGGTAAATTAGAGTCATAATAGTAATCATAATAGTAATACGGCAGTATATCTTACCCCACCTCAACTATCTGATTATTAACGCAATTTGAAATATCACTGTCTGTGTGTCTGTTTGTCTGTCTCATCTCAAAAATTCAAGTGGAGTAAATGTATGTATTTTATTTATTTATCACCCGTGAGCTTCCACTATGATATTATCAAAGATTAATAGTAGTAGTAGTAGTAGTAGTAGTAGTAGTAGTAGTAGTACTTAGTACTTAGTACTAAGTAAATAGTGGTAGCTCACAGCAACGAGTCGATTCATCCGGACAAAACACAAATCAAGAAAACAAAAAAAAAAAAAGAACGAAAAAGAACGAAAAAAGTCATGAAAAAAATTGTCTCGGAAGTCGGTACAAACAAAGATGTCTCAATGACAATGAAAAAGATCAGCAGACAAACAAACAAACAGACAGACAGACAAACGCAAAAAAAAAGGAACTAGCATTTTAGTATTTCAAATTTAGTGGTATCCAGAGTTTAGTGTGTATTCCATTGCAGATCATCAGTGTCTTCTAGATTGTCTATGAAAAATACAGTCTCGTTTCAATATACCGTACGATACTATACACAACAAAATAATACAACACAACGCAATACAAAACCATACAAAACCATACAATACCATACAAAACCATACAATACCATATAACACTGTACAACACTGTACAAAACTGTACAGTATAGTCTCACAATCAAAAGAAAGTTGTAGATGATCTCTATTTCTATCTGTATGGTGCCTCTATTTCTGTCTCTCTATAATGCCTCTCTCTCTCTCTCTTTTCTCTCTCTCTCTCTTTCTCTCTATCTGTAGCAACCATATCACTGTAAGAATGAGATATTACAAGTAGAAAACTTGACTTTACAATAAATGTCCCAAGACCCATAGTCTAACCTTTAAACGGAGAATGTTAATATAAGTCAATTAAAGTCACAAGGGACAAAGACACGTTATTATCATCATTATCGTCATCATAATTATTATTATTAGTCGTAGTAGAATGATCATATCATTATAATCGTCATTTTTTTAAAAGAAATAGGAAGAATAAAGTAGAAGTCGAATGATTTTTGTGATCAATGATATTCTTTACTTGTTGAATGATGAATTTTGATGCAGGTATTTTACAGGAATTGAAGTATTACAATCTAGGTTCAATGCATATAATCTAATAATATTGACTTGAAGATAGAGTTATTAATTTTTCATATATAACAGAGGATAATTTTTAAGATTTAAATTTTTTTTTTGATTCTTCCTTCTCTCTTCTCTTACTTCTTCTCCACAATTTAAAAAAAATATCAAAACCATCGAACAAAAGTTCTAATCACAAATACAACAACAACAACAAACAACAAATATATCTACAATGGGTGTCGAATCTGTTTTGAAAAGAAAAACCGGTGTTATCGTCGGTGAAGATGTTCACGCTTTGTTCAAATACGCTCACGAACACAAATTTGCTATTCCAGCTGTCAACGTCACCTCTTCTTCTACTGTCATTGCTACTCTAGAAGCTGCCAGAGACAACAAATCTCCAATCATCTTGCAAACCTCCAACGGTGGTGCTGCTTACTTTGCTGGTAAAGGTGTTTCCAACGCTGACCAATACGCTTCTATTCAAGGTTCTATTGCTGCTGCTCACTTTATCAGATCCATTGCTCCAGCTTACGGTATTCCAGTTGTTTTGCACTCTGACCACTGTGCTAAAAAATTGTTGCCATGGTATGATGGTATGTTGGCTGCTGACGAAGCTTACTTCAAATTGCACGGTGAACCATTGTTCTCTTCCCACATGTTGGATTTGTCTGAAGAAGAAGATGACGAAAACATTGGTACTTGTGTCAA
This sequence comes from Hanseniaspora vineae, assembly GCA_000585475.3. Classification (NCBI taxonomy): domain Eukaryota; kingdom Fungi; phylum Ascomycota; class Saccharomycetes; order Saccharomycodales; family Saccharomycodaceae; genus Hanseniaspora; species Hanseniaspora vineae. The sequence goes on from JFAV03000042.1 coordinate 2,098, forward strand.
ATACTTTACCAAAATGGCCAAAATGGGCCAATGGTTGGAAATGGAAATCGGTGTCACTGGTGGTGAAGAAGATGGTGTTAACAACGAACACGTTTCCAAAGACTCTTTGTTCACTTCTCCAGAAAGAGTCTGGGCTGTCCACGAAGCTTTGGCTCCAATCTCTCCAAACTTCTCCATTGCCGCTTCTTTCGGTAACACCCACGGTTTGTACAAACCAGGTAACGTTGTTTTGACCCCAGAAATCTTGCAAGACCACCAAGATTACGCCAACAAAAAATTGGGTAACAAAGCCGATGCTAAACCATTGTTTTTGGTTTTCCACGGTGGTTCCGGTTCTACTGTCAAAGAATTCCAAACTGCTATTGACAACGGTGTTGTTAAAGTTAACTTGGATACTGAATTGCAATACGCTTACTTGACCGGTATCAGAGACTATGTTTTGAACAAAAAAGACTACATTATGTCTGTTGTCGGTAACCCAGAAGGTGAAGACAAACCAAACAAAAAATTCTTTGACCCAAGAGTCTGGGTTAGAGAAGGTGAAAAAACCATGTCCAAGAGAATTTCCGAAGCTTTGGAAGTTTTCAGAGCTGTCAACCAATTGTAAGAATATTACACCAAGCTCTACTACACGAGTGACAGCGAGTAAAATTTTTTAATTTTTTAATTTTTTTTTTAAAAAAAAAAGTGAAAAAAAATGAAGAATTACTTTAAACGCTTTGTGGTTTTTATTCTGTAATGTCCAATTTATTTAAATTAGTTTGATATGTATAATTTATCAATGAAACGATTTTATGTTTTATGAAATGAACGAGCGCAAAGTTAGACATGAGCGATAGCGAATGCTAACAAAGCAAGTAAATAACGACTTCATCATTACAAGGAGTAGCTAGCAATGCAAACCAGCAATGCAAACCAGCAATGCAAACCAGCAATACAAACCAGCAATGGGTGTCTTGAACAATGCCAGTAACAGCATATTACAAGCAAGCGGCTTTGAAACCAACATCTGCTCAAGTCTCACAGTCGTCTCTGCTTCTCTGCGTTTTTGACGTACTTGCGGTGCGTAATATCAGTGACAGCGCTCCTTTCGCAAAAAGCAAAAAACGATAACTTGAGCAAACGATGTTTAAGCAGTTGCATAATTAAAAAAAAAAAAAAAAATTATTCGAACTGCTTGCAAAGGAAACAATTAAAGGCTCTTATTGAAACGCGCTTGTCACATGACGCATTTTGTGTCAATGGTGCTAAATGCGTCACGTGCAGTTGTGTAGCGAAAGAAAAGACATCAACTGTTAAGCGCTTTAAGAAATTGCTCGCGATTTGCCCATCACCAGATGTACTCGCATTTAATCGATTGTTCCAATGCTTCAAACTCGCAATCACTCGTGAAAGCACCGCCCCAAACCACCACACCTCGCAATGAATGCCGTGCAGAAGTACCTACAGAAACAAGAGATCACCGATGAAACATCGCCCACACTACTCGAAATCATATCTGCGCTTGAGTTTGAAAACTTAATCAATCCTACTTGCCACTACTTGAGCACGTTGGTTCTTTACAAGTTCCACAACAAACTGCTATTCACCATACATAACAACTTGAATGAACTCTTATTGGCTGTGGAAACAGTGTACAATTACAAACTTTTAAGTACAGAAAACTCCACATTTATCAAATCAAACTACGGGTATCAGTATGGCAATCTTGATGATTTGCCAAAATTGAGCACAAAACAGAAATTAGTAATATTGGGCGAGAACTATGTTCTTAACTACATTTGGACGAAATGCGATGCATTGTATGAACAAAAGAATAAGCATTTGCAGTCGCAAAGGGCTGTTATAGAAAGGGAAAGGATGTTGAGCGGAGACCACGGGGGTTTGACTGTGGAAGATGACTACATCATCTTAAAAACTAGAGACCTACTCTTCATCAAGTACTATCCTCTCGTGAAGAGATGCTATAGATTGAGCAATTTTGTGTTCAAAATGCTGTACTTGAAGAAAACCACTGGATCCTTGACTCTTTTGCAAGCGATTTCCGGTATCAAAATGTTCAGAATGCCGGACGAGGAGGACGTAGAGGAAACTGATTTCACAGGTACTTCTCTGCTGCCAGTCTCTAGAAAAACCCACGCCAACCCTTGGTCAGCCATAGTCAGACTTGCTCAAAGGTTAAAGTATCACCTTGCTGCATATGCTGGCTCCAGCTCGAGGTGGTTCAGTGTTATGCTCTACTTGATAAAAATCATTCAGCATTACAACTCTACAGAGTTGATTCAAAACATCAAAAACAGATTAACTGATATATCCACAATCCCTCCTCCACCAGGTCCACCGGCTTCTATTGAAAAATCAACCAAAACGGAAAATAGAACCTCTGAACAAAATTTTACCTCAGAAAAGCAAGGCTATGAGTCCTCGGATGTTTGCAAACTTTGCCATAAAACCATAGTCAATCCAGCAATGCTAGAAACAGGCTATGTGTTTTGTTATTCCTGCATAGTGCAATACTACAAAGATGCAGAGTCTGCGTTGGAAGAGACAGAGAAAGGCGAAAAACAAGAATGGCATCGCACAATTTACTGTCCTGTGTCCGGAGCACCTTTGTTACACGACATTCACACCTCCATCAGAAGGTTGTTATTCTGATTACTACTCAGGGGAAGTTCTGAATGCTGGTTGTTGAGAGCACACTCACGTCAACGCACACACGAAATTCAAAAAAAAAAAAAAAACGTTCAAAAATGGGCATTCTTTCAATACTGAAATTAAAGTTTATACATATATACAAGTACGTATTTTATTTTTTTCGTTCTTTTTTGCAGAAGAAATTTTTTCTCAGTCTATACAATCACAGCACCTTTATCAATCACTTGGGCAGTTTCCCCACTTTGTGCACTACTATTAACAGGCTCATAACAATAATATTTCAAAAGAGCATCTGTGGCCGCTTTTGTTTTGGCTTCTTTCAAAGATGACCCAAAACCTTCTCCCAGTTTTTCTGCTCCACTAAACACGCCCACAATGAAAATTGGAGCCTTTGACAATCTCCCACTCTCACTGATCAACTTGCTCATTGGTTTCGCTAGTTGTTCTCTTTCGCAAAGTCTTGTAAGTTCTCTGATAGGTTCTGTAAACTGAAAGATCTTGGCCACAGGAATCTTTCTTATAAAATTGTTTTCAATGAATTTCTGAATGATTTCTGAGTTGAATCCAGTGTCCAAGTGAAGACCACCAACAATAGACTTGACTGCCAAAGAGTATGCTGCTTCCTCACTAACAACTTTGCTAGATTTATGAATTTTGTATAGTTCGACACCCTTTTCATCAACAACTTCGTTATCGTAGTATCTTAGTCTCCCCAAAGTCTGCTCAATTGGCTCTTTCTGCAAATATCTGGACATGACTGTTGTTTTTTCAAGTTCAATACCCCATACATATTTCCCCAACAGGTGTAATGTTTCATTTCCCATCAAGTATTCGATGCAACTATTGAAAATAGGCAATGGAAGTCTAGGGTATTTCACATTCAAATATTTGGTAAGTTCATAGATTAAAACATTTTTACCCAAAATACTCAAGTTATAGTTATCATGCAGAGTGCCCACCAGTTTGCTACTACGACAGTTCAAAGCTTGTGATAATGTAGAAAGTTTGAACTCGGAAGGAAGATGAAGACGCGCGTGTAATGTGTTCAATTTGGTCGATTTCGACACTAGATCCTGAGGTAACTCCACAACGGCTTGTTGTAAAGACTTGAAATATCCTTTATAATCTTGGAAAGTTGGGGTGTCTCTGATGTTGTATAATGGCTCTGCCGAAAGACTCGCAGCAGTTGAAGGGTGCGCGTCTGTGTAAAACACCCCGGCAGTGCTTCCTGCAGCAGTCGATTGGTATCTCAGACTGGCGTTGTTGATGACTTGCAAACTGCTGTTTCTGATGGATTTTTTCAGCACACTGCTAAAATTTCTCTTCAAGATTTCCCTGGTCATCGACATGTTTGTTTCGAAAGTCCTGGTCTTTGGTCTCACTTTATCGTAATTCTCCTGATGTCAGTAAGGTCTTTAGAAAGAGCTCTTCTAATAAACAGTGACTCAAATTGGTTATCAGCTTGCCAGTAAATGATCTGTTCACTAGTTCTTCTTCATCAATCATTGTGAGTTTCCGCCTGGCTGAAAATTTTTTTTTTTTCACTTTTTCGCTCATAGTGTATAATATGTGATCACACTATGATACGGAAAAAGGAAAAAAAAAACTAAGCTCGTCAAGTTCTCCAAACCGGGTCATTAAGTAAGAGGTCTTGAGAAAGTTTGTTCAGAGTCGAGATGCTCCTTACGATATCGGTAAGAATCCAGCCCAAATTGAAGACCACTACACAAACGCATCAGGCATCTATTAAGCTATCAAAAAAAAAAAAAACAAAAAAAAAACTACAGGATTGCTGTTTTATTGGACTTCAAAGAAATTAGAATCACACCAAGTCATGCTTTTCAAACCAAGCATTCGTCTATTGAGTTCCAACCTCAAAATACCTAATACTTTTCATTTACCCACTGTGTATGCTCTATCAACACCACCAGGCCAAAGATCAGCTATTGCAGTGATAAGGATAACCGGAAAACACGTCAAACACATATACCACAACTTGGCCAAGACATTTACGCAGCCGATCCCGAGAAGAGCATCACTAAGGAAACTTTACGATCAAACCACAAATTCCGTCCTTGACCAAGCAGTTGTTTTGTATTTTGACGGGCCGAAAACGTTTACAGGAGAGGATATCTTGGAGTTGCACGTTCACGGTGGGAAAGCTGTGATTGGCGGCGTGCTCAAAACGATTCAATCATTGAACAACAGAGAAAAAAACGTCGACATTAGGTTTGCTCAGCCCGGTGAGTTTTCGCAAAGAGGGTTTCAAAACGGTAGAATGGACTTGACACAAGTCGAGGGGATAGGCGAATTGATTGATGCGGAAACGGAGATGCAGCGGAAAAGCGCATTGTCTAGTTTTAATGGGGAAAACAAGTTGAAATTTAGGCAGTGGAGAACACAGTTGTTGGATAGCATGGGTCAGTTGACTGCTATCATTGATTTCGGAGAAGATGCAGAAATTGATGATATAAATAAGATTTTCGCGAACGTAGAACAAAACATTATCTCGTTGCAGATGGAAATAGAGAAATTTATTATCAAAATTGAGAAATCAAACCTACTCAAATCGGGCATCAAAATGGTGTTGTTAGGTGAACCCAACGTTGGAAAATCATCACTTTTGAATAGTATCTCAAACGATGAGGTGGCTATAGTGAGTAATATACCAGGAACAACAAGGGATTCCATCGACGTCTTCTTGGACATAAAGGGGTTCAAAGTTGTCTTGTGCGACACGGCTGGGATTAGAAGTAAAAGCATGGACACAATAGAGTTACAAGGAATAGAAAGAGCCAAAAGCAAAAGTCTGTACAGTGACATTGTGCTTCTGTTGGTGGACCCTCAGAAGGAGAACCTGATATCTGAAACACTTGAAAAACACGTGAAGTCGCAGCTGCAAAGTAAAAAGATTATCATTGTTATCAACAAAACTGATACAGTTTCAAAGGAGGCTGTTTCTAATGCAAAAAATCAGCTAGACAAAATTTTCAATTCCGAGTTCCCGATTTTTGAAATTTCTTGTAAAAACGGACAAGGCTTGTCAGAATTGACTTCCACTTTAACAAACGAGTTCCAAAAAATCACAGATTCCTCTAATGAGGCAGACCCTATTATAGTTTCCAAAAGAGTGCAAGAGATCTTGTCTGAAGACGTTTTGTATGGATTGAATGGTTTTTTTGAGGCCAAACAGTATAACGACGTTGTGATGGCCAGTGAAAGTTTGAACATTGCCTCGGAAGGGATAGGCAAGATTACCGGTGAAACCATTGGAGTTGAAGAAGTTCTTGGTGTGGTTTTCTCGAATTTTTGTGTAGGTAAATAGATTAACTTTTGGCAGTTTTGATTTTACTTGTTTGAGTAGTTTGCACTTGAATAATGTTGAGGTGCGCATTTTTGTGACACAACATGTCATTTGATTTTTTTTTTTTTTTTTGTCTCGCGCACGTTCTTTCAGTCAAATTTGCTCGGTTCGGATTTTCGTTTTTATTTCTGGAGGCTGGAACGAAGCGCAACCTGTGAGATAAGAAACGTTACATATGAAAATGTAACACTGTTCACTGTTTGTAACTTGGCAAACCTGTCTTCATATATCTCCACCAACTCCAAACCTAAGACGAAAATACAGCAAAACTTTTAAAAATGAGTGTTATTGGTGCATTTCTTACTAAATTTGACGTCAAAACAGGAAACATACTATTATGGAGTTCAGAGTTTGATCCAAATATCAAAATCAATTACGAAAATGCAGAATACTTGAGTTTACCTTCAGGTTTGCACGACAGTAAAACGGGTGAAGATGTTGTAAGATTTGTTCTCAAAGGTAGCGACCAAGCTGCTTCAGCATCATTTTTGTTTCCCTGTGTTTCTATATTTTACTCTAACACCAAGGATTTAATCCTTGCCGGAAATACAGGGGGTGTTGACAGAAAAGATGTGAGAATATACAGTTTAGGAGTTGTTTGCAAGACTCAGACTTTACACCCTGATGCAGAGTACATTGAAAAATATGTTCCCTCATTGCAACGAGAAATGTCCCTGATGAATAAAGAAGAGCCTGATTTTGCCAAACTTCAAAGCAGCCTTCCCAAAATACAGATTGATGAAGAGTATCAGTCACAAATTCCAAATAAACTATTTAAAAACATTGGCCCATTGATTTTCCCACTTTGGAAATCATGTTTGTTGGGGGAGAGACTTCTCATATTGATAGAAGACCCTTTAGTGAAATTTGAAGAACTGAATTTTTTGGTCACATACTTGTTTAAAATCTCAAATTATGAACCTTCAGAGGACGCTAGTGGAGTTGACCTGGAAACTTTACCAGCTGTGCAAAAGCCTATACTGCTTTACAACATTGGATTGTTCAACTACTCAAACTCCAAGATTGATGTGTATGATCATACAAAAGAGCACTCTGGTTTCATTGCATACAGTCCCGACATTATTCTTAAAGATATGACAAACATATATGACAAAATTTTGACTATTGGTAATAAAGGTGCTGTGAAAATGCAAGATAATAAGGGAGAAGTTATAAAATCAACTTTCTTGGACGGCTCGAAAGTCTTAAAACAAAAAGATTTCACAAATAGTTCCAATGTTGACAAAAGGCCGTGGTTCCAGTATATGATTGACCTACTTTATACATGCTTCACCATGAATAACGTTTCACCTCCGTACTCAAAATACTTTGACGATATTCCTGTTGAGCCTCCAATCAACACAGAAACATTCATCAAGGAGAACACTTCAATACGTTGCACGTTGGTCGATCTTATCAGAGAAAATCGCAGTACAATCAAAGCTAGCGAAATTATGAAGTTAGGATTAGATGGGTTTAGCCAACAAGATTTCCAATTAGTAGCCCAGCTTTACAAGAAATTGAGCAAAAACGAAAAGAAAAAGCTAAACGTTCAATGGTTTGATCCAAACTTGTTTATTTGATGTCTTTGTGACTTGAATGAGGTCTAAGCAATACGCGAAAAAAAAACGACTTTGTATTTACTTTTATATGTTAATTTAATTTTTTACCTTTTAATGAATTTTCCGTACGACGCCTTAATTCAGAAAAGCAACCAAAGTCCTGTCGCCAAGACAGAGATCCCGAAAACAGCCGTAATGATTCCTGCACCTGCTCTGTCACCTGCATCAATATGCAAAGGTGATAAATTGGTTGGTTTTGTTTGAGTTCCTGCTGCACCATTACCCGTAGAAGTACCGCCATCTAAAGAAGTGTATGGAATTGGTCTATTCAAAACTTGTGTGTTTTGTAAAATTTCCAAAGCTGCCATTTGTTCACCTAACCCATACATGCCGTCCCACCCGTCGTAGAACCAGTTCAGACCACATGTATGTCCATCGTACCCACCACTGCACGATTGCGCAGCCCCATAAGCACTTTGATTCAACCATGGCATGATGGTGTCTCTGGTATCTGGAACCAATTGTGCTGTTAGACCTAAAAACCTCGACAAGTATGCTTTGAAAGACCGTTGATCGTTGTTACAACTGCCCCCTCCTTGACATGCAGCTTCGTACATCACACTGTGATTGAAAAAAACAACAGTGTCTGTAACGTAATTTATTGTTCTGTTATACCACATAGTATCATTAGTGTATTCATACAAATAAGCACAGCCTGCCAAAATCAAACCTTGGTTATAGGTCCATTGTAGCTCAGTGATCGAAGTACAGTTATCTTCAGTTTGAGCCCCGTCGTAAACAAAATAGTATGGATTTTCCACTGTCATTTGTACACCAAGCATCCAGTCATAAACTTTTTCTGCCCAATCGACATAAGAATCGTTTCTCGTGTATCTTGCTAATCTCGCAGCCATATGAAACAAGGCCCCATTGGAAACACTATTTTTGTAATCATAACCATTATTCCACGTGAAAATTTGCCATCTCAACCCACCATTACATGAAGTCATATCCCATCTTAAAGCCATGGTATTAAAAACTGCTTGAGCCAAATATAACCATTGAGGTTGACCTTCTGGTGGGTTAGGGAAATTTCTTTCTGCAGCAGCCATGACTGCGATCCCCCAAAAGGCTTGATCATCATTACCTTCCGTTGTAGACTGGTTCAATGGGATATAATCCCAGTTATCACCAGTCTGTGCTAATAAAGCTTGAGTGACAATATCGTTATAAGTGTCATTTTGCATATAATACCAATAATCAATCATTGACCCCCATGCACCACCGGCATTCCACCAATAGTACGGATTGGAAAACATACCAACAGTCTGACCATATTGCAGCCCTGTGTAGTAGTCCATTAAACCTACAGAAACAAGCGAACTTGCTTCTTGTAGTGAGGTGTAGTTGTTTAGATCCAAGTATACAGCTTGTGTATTGGTTGTAAAGAGTGAGAGCACGAGTAATGCTGTAGTGGTGATTAGTCCTTTCATTTTTGATCGCCCACTTGCTAACCTTACCGGGTCTGATTATCTTGATTCGATGTTGTATTTGCTGTGAGGTGAGCTGTTGGTATGAAATGCCACTTAAGAAGAAGAACGTCGCATACCAAGATGAACATTGTAGAATCTCAAAATAACACGAGCCGGAAATTTCTATTTTTAAGTCGATTGTCTTTAAATTTTGGGCACGTGACGTTGTGCCGGGAGGTGGGGCAGTAGTGGAGAGAATTCTCGAAAGTTGACATAAAACTGATAAGACGTAGATTCGATCAAGTGAACTAGACTACACTGCATATCGAGTGGTAAATACAGTATGAAAGTAATGTTCTTGCAAAGCCTAATTGTGATTGAGTATAAATATCAATTATACAACACCGTAAACATATCTCTTTCTCTCTCTCTTTTTCTTGTCTCAACTAGAACCCCAATGATTGCTTGATAAAAGATTTTACTTCATTTTCATAACCTTCTCTATCGTCTCTCCATAACTTACATGCATCGATGTTTGCACCACTTTCCACGTTTGGTTCACTCAACATACTCATCACACTTAGCAAAATTTTTTCAATACTTTGTACTGGGGACCATCTTTCTTCAGCAAGTTCGTACATGTTAGGATCATTCCCTGGAGGATGCAAAATAGAAATACAAACTTCCCCATTGGAATAGATATTAGGATGCAGAATAGGTGGAGTGAAAATTAATTTAGGTGGGGATAGCGGGTAATCGTTGGGGAACTTCAATCTTGCATTGAAAACACCGTGTTCATACGGTGTGTCTGGAGGTCCCTCGACTAAACAGTCCCATTCAAACAAATTGTCATCAGAAACCGGGGCGGCTATTATTCCTTCAGGACAGTCTTTGTTTAGTTGTTTCAGTTCTTTTAGTAACCTTTTTTGTGCAGTGGTTCTTGTTGGGGGCATTACAGTAGTGTTTTGTGTGTGTAGGGCTTCTGTTGGTTATTTATATAAAGACAGATTGATGGAAAAAAGAGTATTTCTCCGAAGCAAGTAACATAAAGTAATTTGAAAACCTTATATTCACTAAACTCATTTCAGCACACTTAAAGACCATGAGCTTAAACGGTGAAAGATCGAGTTTAATCTGGAGATATTTTTTTTGTACACACCTTGTTATTGTTGAGTTGGAGTAAAAAAAAAAAAAAATGTATCCCTGGTTTTACGAGGGTCGTATGTACCATTAACAAAAAAAATCAATAAAAAGCATCGGTGGTTTAGTGGTAAAATCCAACGTTGCCATCGTTGGGCCCCGGGTTCGATTCCCGGCCGATGCAAATGTTTTTTTTTTGCTCAGAGATCTGTTTTTCAAAGATGAGCAAATATAAGCTTCCATAAACTCACTCTTTTTTTTTTTCTTTTTTTTTTTGGTCAATCTTGCTTCTTTAGCGCTAGGCCCTGTTGACGAAAAATGCATCCCATGAGCAAATTATCAACAAACTAACCATGGAAATAATTAAACGAGTTTCACAGATTTTTTTTTCAAACAAGGAAGATCAGGAGATACTCCCATAATCCACGATTGTTCCTTCACCCCCGCGATTAATTTAGGTCCTAATATATGCTCTTCAACCGTTTAGACGTTTGAATTACTGTGTAAGGTGGTCAGTCAAACCCAAAAAAAAATAAAAAATAAAAAAAATAGGACAAAGAACTGTCAAAGGGTTTAACTATTATAACCCACTGGTTCCAAACGGTTGTGTAGCCACATAATTCATTAATTCTAACAGCTACAGTTGATTAAGAAATATGATTATTTTTGAAAACGAAAAGTACGCATGTATCCAATGCATCAGGGGTCATAGGTCCACCACCTGCAAACATGCAAACAGAATGCTGGTGAAAGTCAGATCAAGAGGAAGACCCGCTCCTGCTGGAGTAAGAAAAGTGATTATGGTGGATAAATCTAGTCAATCGGATCTACGTATGCTAGAGCATATCAAAAAAGAAAGTGATCATGGGTTTCAAGGCTCACCAACGGCTTCTGAAGCTCTTTCGTGCTGCAGTTCCATGAATGCAAGTCCTGGAGAACAGGCGAAACAAGGATCAGACAATTGTTGCAATAGCAGCAGTACTGGCAGTAGCAGTACCAACAATAAAGCAGACAACTTGGATGCTGCAACTGCTATTGAACCTGCTTTAGTGGAAGCTTCAGAATCGGTGTCGGAGATTACGTCAAGCTCTCGTAAAAGTTGTTGTTCTCAAATACAGAACAAGCCAGATAAGCTAACTAATATGCAACAATCTGATAAAAAAACATGTCAAAATGGCAATTCAAAGGAATCAAAGAGTTGTTCAGGGATGAGCAATCAGCCCATTTTGTTTTTGAAAGCCAAACATCAATCTTTGGGTAATCTAGTTAATGGACAGCTCAATCTTATTGATGACACCAATCTTAATACCGGTTTGAAAAAAAATTCCTACACCCAGGCCTCACAGTCTTACAAAAAAGTGCTGATCTCAGAAATCGAATCGAAGGAAAATAGCCTGGAACCGCAAGACATTAATACCGTTTGCCACTCTAAAGGCAAAGACAACGGGGAAATCAATCATAAAGAAATTGCATCACTTAGAAAGGGAACAAGACAAAGTGAAAAAGACCAAAGTTTATTTGAGCTTTTCACCCAAGAAGGGTTATTCCTAAGCACATCATGTTCATGCAGTGAAGATTGTGAGTGTCCAAATTGTTTGATTCATAGAAAGGACGAAGAATTGAATAGATATATAGAAGCACACTCTATGGTTCCTCTATCCAACATGGGATATGCAGAATTGGAAACAAACCACAGCTTACAAAGTCTGTCTTCAAATGCGAAAAGCTCGCCTGCAAGCAGTTTGAATGATTACCCAAGAAACAATAATAGTGGTGTGCAGAATATGAATACGCCCATGGGCACACCTATGGGCCACGGATCTGCGTTTCAACAGTCTGAAATGACACAAGCGTTGAATTCTTGGTCTCACAACAGTATTAAGAATCCAAACCTATTTGCTACACCCCATATGAATAATGCAACTTCATGCAGATTTACTGAGTTTGATTGTATTGATATTAATTGTCGGCAACACTCTTTTCAAATTATCTCACTGAACACTATCCTGTGGCAAGGACTGATGAATACCAAATTGACGAGGAAAACTGGAATCAAGTTTAAAAATAGAATTGTTTGCAGTAAACACTGGTGGGATTTTTTGGCTGTACAGATACCACACATGGCTGCAAGAGACCAAGCAAGTTTCGATCAGTTTGATATCATAACATGGTTCACCAACATACTGGAACTATACCAGGCTGAATTATTGATAGATATGGGAGATTACAATCATAATATAGAGTCTATGAAGCACAACTGGGTGGTCGCAGGTGCGATCTGAATGCATTTTTCTTCTCCACTTTTTTTTTTTCTTTCTTTTTTTTTTTTTGTATTGCTAAACGTGTAAATAAATATATATGTTAGTACCTCTCTGCAATATACGCGGCTTCTCTTTCACCACTCATACAGGCCCCATACGTGGCACCAGTTCCATCGTTGATCGTGTGTTCTCCTGCAAATCTGATCCTTGAATCTTGGCCTCTTTCCATCATGATACTAAGATCCAACGGATCATCCCCTGGAAAACAAGCAGTGTAAGAGCCTCTGGAGTATGGATCAAGAGTCCAATTGCTCACCATTGTATTGATGATTTTAGGAGTAGATTTGTTAGAGCCAATCGGGTTGAGCTGGGTGAACAATAAGTCCAAAACAGGAGCAAACAATTTGTTGATAGCCAAAGAGCCATGTTTTTGGAAAGTCTCTTCAAGGTGTGAAGTCAGTGGGTTTTGTGTAAGAATCATTAGTGCAGGTGTATTTGATATGCCCATGTAGTTACAAATCAAAAGAGGAAACTGCGTCAAGTCTAGAGTGGTTTCTTTGGTGTCATATGGTGGGACAAAGGTGTTCAATTTTGTAGAAACATCTGTTGACAGTGCATCATTGTTTCTAATCAAGTCTATAATTGCATTGTCGTTGTTTGCGAGGTTGCCCATGTAATAAAGTTTTTTATTTTTGCACAACCACCCAGTGTCAAACTCAAAAATCACTTTTCCCAAAGCACCATAGTTGATTTTCTGGAAGCACTCTTGGATGTCTTTGTTCAGAGGTGGAATGAAAGTGATTTTGCCCTTGGTATCCAGACTATCAAGCATAGACAAGTTCAGCACGCTTTGCGGGACGGTGACCACGCAGTAATCGCATTCGTACTCATCATCTACAATTACTTTGCCTCCTCTTCTCTCTATTTTCTCAATAGGATTATTCAGTTTGATATTTGAAGATGGAATTGTGCTTTTGATTCTGTTGATCACAGAGTCATACTGCATGCAAAGCGCGTTTCTCCCCAAATTGTCCACTTGGGCGTATTTGCCACTCATGTTTTTCCAATCTATACCATGCCACAACTCAAGATTTCTGATGCTTTTGTAAAGATTCAAAATTTGCTCATCGGACAAAAACTCTTTTCGTTCAAAAATATATCTATTGGTCATTTCAAAATAGCTTACGTCTTTATATTCCAAAGAGCTGTAAAACTCATTTTCAATAAACTTGTTGCATTCTTCTTTCAAAATTTCCAATTTCAACTCAGAATCAAAGGACTTGACATTTCCATGAGCATCCAGCATTATTGTGTAGTCATCGTCAAAAATAAACTTGGATTCTCCTAATGCAGCCTCTTCTTTGAATAACGGGTTTGATAATGTGTCGTGATGCCACGAAGCACCCAGATCGTACCTGCTTTTCACTCCGTCTACAGTGTATATTCTTCCTCCGCATCTATTACGTGCCTCTAAAATAATAATATCATGTTTTTCAAACTTTCCTGACTCGTGAAGCTTTTGTGCACATCTCAGACCTGAAATCCCAGCCCCAACAATCACCACTTTCTTTTCAATCATACTTGGGTGTTTCTTTGGAATTGCAAAACTGTCTTTCTTATTTGTAAGTGATACTTTCTTCACAATGGCTGCAAAACAGCAAGCTCGGCGCAAATCACTTTCATTTTGGCACGCGCGTAATTCTGCCGCTGGAAAAAAAAAAAAAGAAGAAGATAGAATCTAGTAAAGTTCATAAAGTTGTTATAAGATCATTAAAAGGTTATAAAAGGATATAAATTTTACAATTTGGCGGCTCTAGAAGTCTTAGCCACATCAGCCACAATGGCATCGCATTCTCTGACTGCTGAAGTCGTAGCACCCCATGTGCACCCGTTCCCTGTCACCACACAGGCTTCACCGGCAAATCTCACAATGTCTTCGTGACCTTTTTTAATTTCCTCAACAAACCCTTCCAAATCATCCCCGGGTTTGACAGCGGTGTATGCACCTCTTGCGTAAGGGTCTTTTGTCCACGAGGTACACAAGATGTTTTTCAAGACAGGTGTTGTTGATGGAATGTTGCCAATCTTGGACGCATCTTTATGGAAGACAACTCTGTCTTTACAGTGTAAGGACTTCAAAACGCTGTTCAAAGCAGGTTCAAAAAACTTGAACAGTTTTTCGACATCACCATTTAAGCTTTCCAAATAAACCGTTACTGGTTCAGAGCACAAAAATAGCAACGATGGCATTCCATTCAGAGATTTTGGCAAGTTCACCACAAAGTATGGGTAGCTCTCGCATTCTGGAATGGCAGCTGTGGTTGTTAAAGTATTCATTTCAGTAACCAATTCTGGTGTCAATTTTTCATTTGACTCGATAAAAGATGTCAATTTGTCTTGGCTTTTGCCCACATACACCATTCTTGATTTTTCTGTGCTCCAGCACAATTTATCAAACTCGAAGGCAATTTTCCCCAATGACCCATAACTGATGTTGTCAATGGCTCTTTGCAATCTTGGTTGGAAAGGTGGGTTGAATTTGATTGCACCTGTTTCCTTTTGGGTTTTCTCATCAAGAGACAATTTCAGCAAACTTAGTGGGATAGTGATCAACACGTAATCAGCCTTGATAGTCTTTGTTTTGGAGATTTTGAAAGAAGAATTGTTGACACTTTGTATTTCAAGTTCTGTGTATTTTTTGTTTGTTTTTGGACAGTTTTTGACACTTATTTGTTTCACCTCTGTGTTTAATGACAACATTTCATCCAATGGGATGCTTGCACCTATTCTGTTGATGATCCCTATGTATCCAGCACATAGGGCATTTCTTCCCGTGTGGCTCCCGGCAGCATCAAAACTAGAGATCGATTTCCAATCAATACCGTGCCACAACTCGTAGTATCTGGCCACACCAAACATGTACTTGATTTGTTCGTGCGTCATGTTTTTCTTATTGTCCATTAGATAGTTGATTGTTGCATGAAACAAGTTTGTGTCTTTTTGCAAACTTGGATTGTAAACCTCATTAACATAGGATTCAAACTCTTCTCTGATTGGTTCTAGTCTTAGTTCAGGGTCGCAGTCCAGTCTTCTTCCCTCCGCATCCACAAGTCCAACCAAATCATCCTCAATGACATATGGAGCACCTTTTTTGTCACCCAGTTGTTGTTCTTCTTTAAACAAAGTGTTTATTAGCAAATCGTGGTGCCACGATGCACCCAGATCATACTTACCGTTCAACCCTTCAACAGTGTACAGTCTCCCACCAACTCTGTCTCTTGCTTCTAAGATTTCCACGTTTGTGAACCCTTGAGCATATAAGTACGATGCTGCTTTCAACCCAGCAATCCCTGCACCAACAATAACAATTTTTTTCGATTTATCCAACATTAATATATGATAGTAAAGTTTGTGGTTTTTTTGCTTTTTTTTTTTTTTTGGTTTTTGTTTTACCTGCTGCAATTAGAAATAATAAAGCTACTGGGACCTTTGGCATGAATGAATCATTGCTTATATACAAAGTTTTGTTTTTTGTTTGTTTTTTTTGTTCAGTTGCATGATATACAGCACTTATCTTATCGTGAGCTTGGTGCATTTAATCTCTGTTACAAAAGGTTTTTGTTTACAAAATTAGATTTTGTTCACTGAAGAGGTTTTTTTCCTTTCCACGCGTAATCTATAGCAGCAAATCACCATTGTCTCATTTTGGTGCTTGTTGTGTGGTCTTCTTATCTAAGCGACACAAATCTAAAAAGCGAAAAAAAAAAAAAAAAAAAAAAAAAACCGACACGAGCAGCATTTTCGAAAGCTAATGTGAAGATTTTCCGTGCCGAGCGCTTAGCTGGAATAATAACACAAATAGTGCGCTTAAGTACAATGAGACTAAATTTGAGGAGAAAACGAAAAAAACATGGTGATAATGCTAAGTGAGCTTGCTCATGGACATAAGATTTTACATCTTTGGGTTAGCTTTTCACTTGCCAAGTGGTGTGGTTTTTATCAAACTTTGAAAGTTGAGAAAGTGGAACCATTCTTTGTATATTGGTTGATACGTAGTGATAACAATCAGAAGAGCTCAAGATCAAGCGCTAAGAGGTGTCGTTTATCTTATAGCCGATAACTTTGACTTTGACTGAATTAAGAAGCTGTGAAGCTATAGGTACAAGAATAGGACAGGTTATTGACAAAGCTCCTGTTGATTTTCACTCATTTCCTCTTTCTTAGGAGTATACATAGTGGCACATACTATAGATTTTCTGTACTGTAGGCATTGGTGAAGAAGCGCAGCACTTGATGGTGCTCATATCACATACACTCACGTCGTGTAGGCATTGGTGAAGAAGCGCAGCACTTGATGGTGCTCATATCACATACACTCACGTCGTGAGCACTTGCTTTCCAAAAACATTGTGTCACATACATGCACATCATAATGATTTGTTCATAAACTTTCTTCTTGTAAAACCCAACCAATATTTCGAAGGAGTGTCAATCAAATTTCCCGGGTTGGATGGATCTGCATAGCATCTTTTCAACAATCTCATTGCTAATTCTTGTCTGAATTGTTGTAAATATTGTCTTAATAATTCCACATTTTGACGATTATCTGTTGGAATATTGTAAATATTATTCAATGGGAATCCAATATCCCCTGGAATCTTAAACCCATTTGAATCCAATGACAAATTAGTCAATTGTTTCACAGCCTCATTATATGACATATTCCCCTTAACATGATTCAAACAATCATTAATATAAAGAATCCCATAAATCAATACTCTATCACTTGGTGATTTGATTTCGAAATTTTTGAAAAAAGAATTAGCCCTGAATAGATCAAGACATTCATCTATAATATCGTAATCTGAATTAGCAGCATAAGCTGGTCCTCTATAAGTTGTATTCAATGGTAAAAGAACAAAATTCCCAACAAATCTATCGTTTTGTGGATCCACTTGGAAAGTTGAATGGTAAGCTGGCATGGGGAAGGAAGGGGGGAGGAGAGAGTTTGAGTTATTGATTGTGTCTTGTTCGACTGAATTTATTCTTTTTTTTTTTTTTTTTTTCTCGTCTATTATTATGATTGACTAGAAGTACAAGACATTAAGAATAAATGCCTATATTGTAAGAACTCCCTTTACTAGGAACCAATGTCAAGCTCCATTATTTGCAAAGTTCATATCAGTGTGTATGTGTTGTGTATGTGTTTGTGTATGTGTTTTTTTTTTTTTCTGTCTAAAAATACATTACCTTTTCTACTTGCTTGAACTTGCTTACCCGAATGGTTTATATGTTTGAGGATTGCGTGTACTTGTTCATTGCAGCAATCATGTGACCGTGGATGTGAATAGACACAGTTTGTAAATTTGTGAGTCTAATGTAGTACTGGTTGCTTGACTCTAACCAATACAATATCAAAAAGATAGCTTGATGACTTGATTTTTGAGGCGACATAATAAAGTTAGTAAAATTTAAAAAAGTTCACTCATCTTTCAGCTTCATTCTATTGTATAGTTAGCATAGTTAGTATAATTAGCATAGTTAGTAAAGTTAGTATAATTAGCATAGTTAGTATAGTTAGTATAATATACACAAAAAAAAAAGCATGTTTAGACCATTTGGTAAGTAGAAGTATACCAAACTTGTCCATATATTATGATACATTGAAGATTATTGCTCTTGCCTCTATATAAATAAACATATGCATACACTTTGTGTCTTTAAAAAGGAGTTTAATTAATAAAATATACAACCATACTAGTCATGTGATGTACTTTGAGTAGGGTAAAACAAGAACAAATGTACAAAATACAAATGTACAAAACCAAAAAGATTATCAAACAAAAATACGCACCTAATATGCATAATATACACACAGGAGGAGAGAAAAAAAAAAAAAAAAAAAACTGTAATCTAAAATAAAGAAGGAAAAGAAGGAAAAAAAAAAACAAGGAGAAGAAAAAAGAAGGATGTTTCAAGATTTTTGAAACATAAGATGATTTTTAAATGAAATTGTAGATTAGATAGAAGATAATGATAATGATACTTGATTGATTGATTGATTGATTGATTGTAATTTTGAGCTATTCTTATAAATTATAGCTGTCTTGATGTAAGTAAAGGTATGTGTGATAACCAACAAAACAAAAAAAAAAAAAAACAAGCAAGACTCACAAGACAAAGACATTTGGTTTGGGCAGTGAATAAATATATATTAGATAAACCAGAACAACATCTCGGAGATAAGTGGCCAGACTCTTTTGATAAGTCTAGTCTTTTGAGAAAGAAGGGTATACTATAAAATAATAGTAGAGACAATTATCAAAAACAAAACAGCAGAATCTCACTCTCACACACACACACTCTCTCTCTCTCTCTCTCTCTTGATGATGACTGCGGTCAATACCAATACTCACCATCAGAGGTTGACTGATGTGCAAAGAAAAATCGTATTCAAAGAGATATTTGGAGTAAGCAGATCTACAAGTCCAGAAAGTAATGCGTCTTCAAAAATAACTTCACCAAGTACATCAGCAACGACTACTACTACTACCACCACTACTACCACCACCACCACTAATAATATACAGGAAATATGTGAAAAAGTAGATTTAAATGCAAATCCACTGGACTTGATAAGACTGAATCCATTTACTACATCATTACTGGAAAAAGAAGAAGAAGAAGAATCTTCAATAGATCCACTGTCTTCTCCTCCTAATATTGTGAAAAATAATACAGTTGATCGTTTGGATAAAGTTGATCTTATTAATGACAATAGTACTAAGCAGAGCAAACATAATAACAAGCTAAATCACAGTCCCGTTGCTAGAACCAGTAGCAGAAGTAGTAGCAGAAGTAGTAGTTATAATAGTATTACACAAAATCCTATTATACAGAAAACTGCAAGAAGATTGTCCTTGTACAGTTCTTCTAATAACGGTAGCAACACAGTGAATAATAATAATAATAATAATAATAATAATAATAACAAAAGTTATGGTATTACGTCATCGCCGTTATCGTCTACTGCTTCATCATCAACGTCTTCTTCTCCAGTTAAAAAAAGAGGTTCATTTGAATATATTGCACAGCATATGAAATTTAGAAAATCTGAATCACCAGTGAATGATGGTACCACTACTGCTACTGCTAATAATACTACAAATAGTATTAATGAAACTAATCATACCAGTAATACGCCAAGTTATAGTAATAAAACCACCATTAATAGCTATAAGGGAACAGGAAATAGAGATAGTACTGGGAATACAAATGGTTCATACAGTTTATTGAAAAGTATCAATACAACAATCAAAAGGAAAACATCACATTCTTCATTAAGTAACACTCCAACGAGTGCTGTTTCAATGAATAATCCTACAAAGCATAACAGAATTGCGTCAAACAACTCTTTAGTGTCTTCTCATTCCAGATCCCATTCCAGATCCCATTCTTCCACTCAAATTCAAAATCATTCTCAATCTAATATTCAAAACCATAGAAGAACTTCCAAATCAAGTTTAGCTACAGACTCAACTTTAGCGTCACCACATCATCAAAATCACCATCACCATTACCATCAAAACCACCACCACCAACAGCATCATCATAATGCTAGTACCACTTCACATCATAGCAACATTAATAGAAGAACTCTGGTGAATCCTGCTTTATTGAGTAAAGTTGCACACAAATTCAAAAAATACATACAATTGTCTGAAAACAAAAAAGATGGAATTGTTTATAGGGACTCTTTTAAAGGTGCACAAGCAGTTGAGCTATTGTGTTCTATGCTGAAAACGTCTGATAGAAATTTGGCTTTGTTATTAGGAAGAGCATTGGATGCACAAAATTTATTTCATGATGTTGTTTATGAACACCGATTGAGAAATTCAAATAATGAAGTTTATGAATTTTATTCTGATGAAACGATGGCTGATCCATCATCATCATCATCATCAGGAGCTGATTCCTCAGGAGCAGCAAACACATCTCAAGTTTCGTCAAATGTGACT
Organism: Hanseniaspora vineae; assembly: GCA_000585475.3. Lineage (NCBI taxonomy): Eukaryota > Fungi > Ascomycota > Saccharomycetes > Saccharomycodales > Saccharomycodaceae > Hanseniaspora > Hanseniaspora vineae. Next base: position 22,570 of record JFAV03000042.1, read on the forward strand.
CTGGATCAGGTAGGGATATCATCACCAAAATCACTGGTGTCAAATACAGAAACAACAAGCTCGGGAAACAAGCAAACATCAAATGTGAACAAAATCAATGGGGTTTTCACGATTTTGACGGAATGTTACTCACCAAGCTGTACAAAGGATAGACTATGTTATTCGATCTCGTGTCCGAGAAGACTGGAACAACAGGCAAGATTGAATATCAAACCACAGGCCGTTTTGAAAAGAAACATCACTATGTCGTTGAACGAACTAGAAGATGACCATCTGAATCATTACAGTGGTGAAGAAAAACAATCTTGGTTATCCTCTGTGCCAAAAGAGATTTGGGAACGGTTGGACAAGTCTGAAATCAAAAGACAAGAAGCGATATATGAGGTTTACAACACAGAAAAAAATTTCATCAAATCATTGGAAACAATAAGAGACAATATTATCAAGACTTTAGCAGAAACAAATATCATCCCTGCAGATATACGGAAAAATTTTATCAAACACGTTTTCGCCCATATCAATGATATTTTTTCAGTAAACAGAAGATTTTTGGAATCTTTGACTGAAAGAGTTAAAAAAGCACCTATTATCGAGGGGATCGGTGACATCATGATCAAATGGATTCCATTTTTTGAGCCATTTGTTTTTTACATCGCAAGTAGACCATATGCAAAATATTTGATTGAAACTCAAAGAACTGTAAATCCATATTTTTCTAGATTTGATGAAGATTTGATGAGTTCGAAATTGAGACACGGTATTGACTCGTTTCTTTCCCAAGGTGTTTCGAGACCAGGAAGATACGTGTTGTTGTGTAAAGAAATCCTCAAACATACAGACCCGAAAATGTACAGAAAAGATTACGACTATTTGAGTAAAGCTGTTGAGCAGTTGGGCGGATTGATGAAGAGAATTGACAAAGCCAGTGGGGCCGCCCAAGATAGACACGATGTGATCTTATTGAAACAAAGAATTCTGTTCAAAAACGAGTATGTCAATTTGGGATTGAACGACGAAAAGAGAAGAATAAGACACGAAGGTGTTTTGTCAAGAAAGGAAATCAGCAAAGGTAATGATTTTTACAACAATTTTCAAAGTGTGGGTGACATTCAATTTTACCTTTTGGATAATGTCTTGCTATTTTTGAAAGCAAAATCGGTGAATAAATGGCAACAACACAAAGTTTTCCAAAGGCCTATCCCGTTGCCTTTGTTGTTTGTTATTCCTGGAGAAGAAATGATTTCGTTGAGAAAACACATTGGATCGCATCCAGGTTGCTCTGCTTGTGTTTTGAGTCCAAGACAGGAATTCAGTAGCATAACCAATAACAGCTATTTGTCCAATAACGACAGCTTCAATAATAGCAGTGGATTGGCAAATGCTGTTTCAACGGCCACCCCAACTTCAACTACAACACCATCGATATTTGCTTCAACTGTTAAAACTGCAACAGGGATTGGTAAATCATCTGGCAACAGCAGCAGTACTAACAAATTGGACGGTCTGACGGCACTGAACACATCAACAATCGCAGCCACTTCGATTACCTCGGGAACATCAAACATTCCAACCACTCCTCATACTCCGCTTTCCTCGTTCAACACTGCTTCACAACTGTTCAGTCTACACAACAACAACAACAACAACAACAACAACAACAACAACAATAGCAGCAATGATCACAGCAACAGCACACTGACTTTGGGTTCTCCCTTAATACATGCAAACAGCACCAACACTTTAGCGGGGACTCCCTTGACCAGCAGCAGTGGTGGGTCGAATGCCATTACCTTTTTGTATTACGGTGCAAAGCAAAGATATCAAATTACTCTTTACTGTGCACAATTTGCTGCATTGCAGACGTTGCTTGAAAAAATCAAACAAGAACAACAAAGACTTTTGGATAACAATCATATTTTCAACGTTTACAAAATCAGTGAAAAGTTTTTCGATTACTCAAACAGAATTGTCGGATTGAGCACTTTTGATAGTGGCCGGAAATTTATCATTGCTACATCTTCTGGATTGTATGTCAGCAATGCAAAGAAATCTCCACAAACAAAGCGCGTGATGTTGAGTGCACCAATCAAATTATTAGCAAAGGCCAACATTCAACAAATATCCGTTTTGGAAGAGTACAAAATATTGCTGATTTTGATGGACAAAAAATTGTACAGTTTTGAATTGGAGCTCTTGAACGATTTGGTGAACTCCTCGGCAGCAAGCTCTTTACAGTTTTTCAAAAAATATTCCAAGGAGTTGATGACGCACGTGAATTTCTTCAACGAGGGGGAATGCTGTGACAAGAAACTGATTGTCACCGCCCACAGTTCCTCGCATGTCATCAAATTCTTTGAATTGAGCAGTCAAATCAGGGGCAACTCTTCGTCTCATTCCGGGTCTTCATCAAAAAATGGTGGCAAAATATCTGGAAGCAGCGTGGGTGGATCGCACGGGTTTATGTCCAAGAGTAGTGCCAATAACAAATTGAGCAAATCGAAATTGAAAATCACAGAGGTCAACTTTGAAAGCGAGCCTGTTTCGATTTCTTTTTTGAAAAACAACTTGTGCATTGGGTGCAAAAGGGGGTTCCAAATTGTTTCTGTGACGCAAAATGCACATGAACCACTCTTGGACCCAGCAGATACATCTTTAGAATTTGCATTGAAAGACATGTTGAAGCCGATGGAAATTTACAGAGTCGGGAATAATTTCTTGCTGTGCTACCAGGAATTTGCCTTTTTCGTGAACTCCCAGGGTTGGAGGAAAAAAGAGTCGCATATTATCTTTTGGGAAGGTGTTCCTCAGAAATTTGCCATGTGGTACCCTTACATCTTAGCATTTGATTCAAACTTTATTGAGATTCGGAAAATCGATAACGGTGAATTGATCAGATGTATTATTGGGGAAAAAATCAGACTTTTGAAGGCAAACTCACAAGAAATCTTGTACGTTTACGAAGACGACAGGGGTTATGACACTATTGCATCCATTGATTTTTGGATGGCTTGACTGAAGCTGGAAGCTTTTGTTTTCATACTTACTTATGTGAATTTTATACTTTTATACACAAACAGACATTTCAAACATAAAGGAGATATTATCTCGAGCACTCAAAGCTGTCGTACACGCATGCTTAGCGTAGTGCTCTTGAAGTCAACGGATTCGATCCTATATATTTACTTCTTTGCAATAATGCATTAGCGTTCGGGGCTCTTAAAAGCTTATTACCCCGACGCAAAAGCAGATGATGTTTACATTGTCGTTATTGTTTGTTTACCTCTTAGGATGGAAAAAAAAAAAAAAAAAAAAAAAAAAAAAAATCTCAACAAATGAACTCAGACAACGGACATAAGCATGCACGACGACAGCCGACTCACACGACAGTATAATTTGAAATTTGAAGAAAATCTCAATTTAACAAATTTCTTTTCGGTCGATAAAGTTTACTGTGTTTGTGATTTGAAGACGCAGTTGCTGAAATCTTGATTGACGTGTCCGGAAGGTTTTTAAGAGGTTAAGTAAGAATCTAGCTTATAAGTATAATCAATACAGAAACAGACCAAGCTAATCAACACCACTCACATAGGAAATACCAACAACCAACAATGGATTCCATTCAGTCTATTTTCTCCGACTCCGTTAAATCTGGGGTGATCGAATACGGCTACCCAAGCATCCAAAGACCGTTTGGGTTGCACTTGTGGCCATTGTTCTCCAAAGCTTTTGAATGCATCGCCGGATACCCAGCAGAAGACTTTACTTTCGTCCACAACAAAACTTTCTTGGCCAACGGGTACCAAGCCATTGGTGTCATCATTGTGTATTACATTGTCATTTTCGGGGGCCAGTTTTTGTTGAGAACTTTTAATGCCAAACCAGTGAAACTGTCCTTTTTGTTTCAGTTGCACAACTTGATCTTGACTTCTGTTTCTTTGGTTTTGTTTTTGCTTTTGGTTGAACAATTGATCCCAATGGTCACCGAACACGGTTTGTTCTGGTCCATTTGCTCTCCACAAGCTTTTGCTCCAAAATTGGTCACTTTATACTACTTGAACTACTTGACCAAATACATGGAATTGTTCGACACTGTTTTCTTAATTTTGAAAAGAAAAAATTTGTTGTTTTTGCACACTTACCACCACGGGGCCACTGCTCTATTGTGTTACACCCAATTGATGGGTCAAACCTCTGTCGAATGGGTTCCAATTGTATTGAACTTGTGGGTCCACATTGTCATGTACTGGTACTACTTTTTGAGTTCTCAAGGTATCAGAGTTTGGTGGAAAGAATGGGTTACCAGATTCCAAATCATTCAGTTTTTGATTGATTTGGTTTTCGTCTATTTTGCCACTTACACTTTCTACTCTCACAAATACTTTGATGGAATTTTGCCAAACAAGGGGACATGTTACGGGACTCAAGACGCTGCTTTCTACGGGTACATGATCTTGACCTCTTACTTGTTCTTGTTTATTTCTTTCTACATCCAATCCTACAGAAAGAAACCATCTGCCAAAAAAACTGTTGCAGGTGCCGCTCCAGCAAAAGCTTCTCCAGCTAAAACTACCAAATCCAGAAAAGCCTAAGCAGGTTCTGGTTCACACTTCTTCCTTGTGACAGATAAGAGAGTGAATGAAAAAATTACTCTGAAACTAGATTCAAGACACGCATTTATTCATACTTTTGTGTTTGTTTTTCACTATATGTACAATAAATATTTATATAAATATATGATTATAGTTTGAAAAAAATGCTAAATAAAAACTGTTATCCTATTAATCACGCGCTTAATTCTTCCTCTTTTTTTTGGCTCATTACTGCTCTTTCATAAAACAAGTTTGGATGAGTTATCTGTTCTTCGTTGTGCAAAGTTGCGTGTGTCATTTCAAAATATTTGGTGCATGCAATAGTGTAGTCATTTTGTTTACAACTATCTATGACAGAGTTCACCTGCTGGTTTGTCAAATGTTCCCCAGTTGAATTATCCCTTTTCTGTCTCAAAGTCGATCTCAATCTGTCTTCATTCCAGTCTCTAAACGGGCAACCATGAAACTCTTCCTTTGATGGCCTTGGTTTGGATAAAATTGTCGCACAATCCCATGGTCTATAGTTAATTCTGCTCCCCTCTGTACCATAATTGTGTCTGAAAGAATACCTGTACTCTTTGTTAAACTTTTCAATTGGATACTTTTTCGCAAACGAGTTTTCCCAAAATTTCATCGCCTCATCAATCCCTAAACCACAACTTTTCAAAAAAAGTGACAGTTGTTGTCTACCATTGTATCTCAAATGACTATTAAGTTTCAAACCTTGTAATAGATTCTGCATGCACAGTGGGTAATTGTCGAAATTTTCACTAGCATACACGTTCGAATGAGTAAGATTGGAATCACTCGTTGACAAAGCAGATTTTTTCTCGTCATAATCACTGATCGTATACCCTGATCCCAAATGGTTTAAAATTGGCAAAAGTCTATCGTCTTCGTTTAGTCTAGGAAGACTTCTGAAAGTGTACAAAAGTTCAGATTCCAAAAATTTTTGGTATTCGCTCACAATGTATGACATTTGAAGAGATTCGGGCAAATACGCAAATCCCTTGTACAAATAAACTTGTCTCTGTCCAACCATTTCAATGACATCTTCAAAGGGCAGTTTGATAACTTTGTTGTTGATCTTCTTGTTCCCGTATACTCTGAACAAATTTTCTTGCATGGAATCCGTTAGCTCTTCTGGACTCACAGTTTCAATATTTTTACCTTTCAAAAGGGGACAGGTGGCAATGAATCTCTCCTGGTCAGAGCTGTTCATGTTTTCAAATCTCAATTTGAATAGCAAGATTTCGTCTCTGATAAATTTGTTTCTCAAATCATCGTTTCTGCAAAAACACAATCTCAAGATGTGATGGGAGTAGTAATCCTTTCTCAAATTGTAAGACGTGTTCCCCGGTGGAAAAGCTTTACTGATCAGGCCTTTGAAAATGTTTTGCTCGATCATCTCTTTGATACTTCTGTTTCTTTGATGGTAGGATTCCAACTCTAATAGCAATTTCAATCTATCAATAGCCCAAACTTCAAATTCCTCCAATGTGATTTCCCCAACAGGAGGCCTGTCATACATACTCAGTAAGTCTGCATATGGATCAGTGGAATAAGACTCTCTGAAATAGTTTTCTTGAAATGTTAGGTTCCCTGTGGTGTGGGCATTTTGAAGAAGGTATTCTGGTTTGATGGTTGGATCTTCTTCAGCCAAGTTACGTCTATTGACTAGTTTTCTCTTGGTCTGTCTAAACATTGCCTCTATGTATGGCTTTTTTCAGCTATCTTTGGTGTTGGCTAGGTTTTTTTGGAAAATTCTGGTTAATGATTATGGCCTGGTGATAATAATGAGTATATTTTCAGATGTCGTTTGAGATCTTTACGCGTTTTTTTCGTGTTGTATGAAAACGAAAGATATCTCGCGTTTCAACATCTCCTGTCACTTTAGCCAGTCATGTGACAATTAACGGTTTAGGTCCCAGCATTAATTAAAGTGTACATGCTTGCCAAAAGAGATGTCATTTTGAAGTTGAGAGCTGAAAAAAAAATTGCTCTGATAATGGCATCAAAATGATCGTGTTACTAAATAGCAGTTTTGCATTTCTTATGAAAAACCACCAACAACATCCAAAGTAGTTGGTTTGTTTACTTTTTTACTTTTAATAATGCTTGTGAAGTTAGCAAGACTACTTGATTTCAAAAGCATATTATTAATACAAAAAGTAAACAAAGCTTCAACATGACGTACTGGTTGTAAAAAGTTTTCACTAATAGATACTATGTGATCGAATATACTAAACAACACGTTTTTAATCAGCAGTCCTATTCAGCCAATGCACTTTTGTGCTTTGGACGCTGTACCAACAAAGAAGCAAAACCAATATCCGAGTTTGTAAAAAAAAAAGTCCATATGATACCGTTTTAAAACACAAACTATGCTTGTTTTTTTTATTTTAATTATACTTCAGTGAATATGTTTTTTTTGCAAGTTGTTGCTCCCTTTCCAATAGCTTTTGAACTCAAAAAAGCTCAATTTTCAACCAGCAAGAACCTCGTCTTATCTTGTCTAATACCGTTTGAAATAATTAACGAATTATGTAAATACTAGCCTCCTTGTTCTATTTTACTCTTCTTCCGTTTCATCAAATCAAATTTAAAGTAACAAGCTCCACATTTTTTGGTAGTTAATCAAAAGTTTTTTATGCTGACACCAAAAATATACCGCCTGTTCTTGAGAAAAATGCCCTCGCAAAGAATACGCGCGACCAAGTTTTTTTTTTCTTTTTGTTCAGTTTTGTGTCGCCTGAAATGCATTGGTTTGAATGTTAACCTAAGGCAGTTTTGAAAGATATAAGTAATTCTTAGAATACTACGATCTGCCCCACTGAATGAATTATCTTCTACGTATTTTCCACTAGAGCATCAGCAAACCACGAGTCATCCATGCAAGTCAGGAAAAACCGTATGCATGATGCTTTCAGTTGAAATAACATGCGCACTAGTTTATTTCCTGTTTACTTTGCTCATGGATTTTTGAAGCTTATTAAAAAGAAAGGAAGAGGAACGAACAAACACAGTTGTGTCTATTTTATTTACATGTTATATGATGATCCACGGCCAATAGGCCACTTTGCTATAAACCCAGCTCTTCGAAGTTTTCTCTTCAATAGAGATTACGTAGTGAGACCAATTTTTTTGTCAAACGCTCTGAAATCATTCAAAGAAATACTTGCTGTGTTTTTTGTTACTTCTTCCCTCATTCTTGCTTTTTTATCATCTAGGAAATTTTTATCTGGAATTACCCTTGGACGCTTTGAACAAGCACACATCTCCGTCCTCGATGATGTAAGCTTTGCCCACACGTTTCAATTTTCCAATGTTTTTCAGGACATTTATATCATTAACTTGTGGTTTGATTAAATGGGTTTCGATATCAGCGTATTTCATCACCTCGGCATTGATAAACGTCTTCTTCAAATCAGTGTGAATGACACCGGCACCTTCTGGGGCAGTTGACTGTTCCCTAATAGTCCACTGCCTGCACTCTATAGGCCCACAGGTGTAAAAAGATATAAGTTTTAAGCTCTTTCTCATTTGTTTGATAATATCCGGCAAGCAGCTGGTTGTTTTTGCGTCAGAAGCTTTAGTGGAGCTGTTAATCTGACTAGAACAATATTCAAAAAACTCTGGGGTATCACCTCCCAACTCGTTGTATTTAGTCTCGAGCTCTGCACTAAACAAGATCAAATGGTCGTTTGGGGAGTATTTGGAAATCCATTCTTGTACTTTTTGTTTGAATTGGTTCTCCTGCAACAGGTAGTCGCGCGGATTCACATTCAATAAGAAAATGGTTGGCTTGGAGGTCAAGAAATTGTGTTTGTTCAATATTTCCACTTCTTGCTCTGTCCATTGCTCACTCTTTTCTCCTTCCATAACGTCTTTCAGATGGTAAATCTTCATCCCATTATATAAATGTTCCTCTAATCGTTTCAAAAAATCAAGTTCAAACTCCAATTCCTTGTATTCGACAGAATTTTTTGAAGCTTTAACTTTCTTTTTATCTAATTTTTCTACCAAGTTTTCCAAAATGTCCAAATCTTTCAAAATCAACTCGTCTTGCACAAGTGAACAATCACGCACAGGATCCACGTTCCCTTCGATGTGCGTGATGTCTTCATCTACAAAACCTCGGACAACCTGGTAAATTCCATCAACATGTCTGATATCATTTAGAAACTGGTTCCCCAAGCCTTCCCCATTAGAAGCACCCCTGATCAGTCCAGCAATGTCGTATATGGTTAAGGTTGCGGGCACGGTTTTCTCGGATTGGTATAGTTTTTGCAAGTTTGCCAATTTTGTGCTGGGAACAATACATTTGGCTTCTTCAGGTTGAATGGTCGCAAAGGGATAATTGGCAGGGTTCCCCAGTGTTGATTTTGTGATTGCTTGGAAAAAAGTCGATTTCCCAACATTTGCAAGACCGACAATCCCGGATGTCAGGTTATTGCTGGGTCTTCCCAAAAGGATTTTCTTGTTGAAAAGAGCAGCAGTAAATCTCATACGTGACTCAGGTTTCAATTCAATTGGCCACCCAGATTGACTTTGTTGGAGACACTGTTGCTTTGCAGTTATATTTAGCGATGAGTGGATTGACAGAAAGTTCCTCACCGTTGAATTAGAGTTTCTACAGGCGGCGAAAAAAAAAAAAAAAAAAAAAAAAAAAAAAAAAAAGAACAAGACGAAAAGTTGAAAGTCGCGTAAAGTTTAAGCCAGTGTTTGAACTATACAGATAATATTTATCTCTCAAAGTCCAATATAATCTCAGGCATCTCTAAGAGAATTGTAGTGCTCACCTAGCGCATACGTGTGTTTGTAATACACCAATTTTAATTCCGGGTTCTGAGTTTTCTTTCCATTTTCTAAATCGTTTATCTTTAGTGTAGATCTCCCACTGAAAATGATTGAGATGCAGCAGTTGAACACATTTGCCAATGCAATCAATTCAACGTCACCACCCCATTTAGCAGTTTTTTCAATTTCCTCGGTGTAGTCATTGATGTCAAGCAGAGACATGGTTTCCTCGTCAAACAAATAAGGAATGAAGTTGTCCTTGTGGTCTCTAACATGGTTTGCAGCCAGAGACCTTAGGTCGGCCACATTCCATTGCGTTATTGGTTTCTTTTTGATCTGTGCAACTTCATTCGGAATATTGTAGGACTGAATTAGATCAGCATTGGTGTGTCTTGTTTGCAGTTGATCGAGAATAGAGGCAAACAAGCAGTGTCCGTCTGGCTGGATATCGTATGGACGAACGTTATTCATTTCGAAAATCTTGTCCAATGTGTCCTGTTCCATTTTTTTCAAATCCGGTTGTTCCATAGCTTCTTTGGCAGCTTCTTCTTTTATTTTGGCAATTTCTGCATCCCTTTTCGCAAGTCTTTCCTTCTGACGATTTCTACGTTTTTTCGGTTGTTCTTGTTGAGAGGATGGCAAACCTTGTTTTGTAGAATTGCTGGTATTGAGTTGGTTAACATCTTTCTCCTCATTTTGCCTTATTTCTAGTTCTTGTAATAGTTTTTCTGGAGAAAACTCGTCATCCTCGTCATCTTCATCATCATTCTGTCTCAAACCATTAGACTTTTCCCATTCACGTACTTCTTGCTCATGTCTCTTCTGCAAGTTATCTTCCAATTCTATGCATTTTGAGTTAATTTGCTTTCTTTTTGATTTATTTCCACCACACTGTTTTTTCATTCCTGTGACTTGATTTTGTAAATCTTTTTTCTCCTTTTTGTGTCTTGAAAGAAGATCATCGTGGGACTCTACAACTAATGTTTCAGTATCCATTGTTATATGATGCTTTCGTGGTGATTGTCTTGTTGAGCTTCTTCACACTTTCCTTTGTATAGTTTTGACATTGAAAAGACCTTGCGCTCATCGAGTATATAATGCAGCCTGGGATTGCTCAGAGGTGGAACTGAACAAAAAACGAACATCTAATAAAAAAATACATCACGTGATATTTAGTTTGACTAGACCTGAAGGTTTAATTGGAAATAATCACGACTTGAGTAGAATAGCTAATTGATCCATCTAATCAAAGAATTAAGATATATAAATAATACGTAAAGTAATACAAATACAAAAAAAAACATAAAAAAGATCTCAAAAGGTTGTCACAACGACCAAATATTGAATAACAATCTATCAATTAAATCCATAAATTTAAAAACACCATAAGTTTAACCACTGATAGTCAACAGAAAAAAAAAAAGGTAATATAACTGTACGAGACCTAGAGTGGGTTATTCAATATTCTTAACTTTTGAGCTGTTCCATGCATAATTCTATCAATTATTCAGATCAGAAGTGTAAAAATGTAAAGTAATGCTGATAAACAAAAAATTAAGATAGACTTAAACAAGTCCTCTTAATGCATTTAAGCAACAATGGTAACTTCGATTTCAACACCTGGTTGGACAGTCAATTGGGTGATTTTTTTGACCAAAGAAGCTGGAGAAACAACGTCAATGTATCTTTTGTGGATTCTCATTTCGTAAGTTTCCCAAGTTTTAGAACCTTCACCGTTTGGAGTTTTTCTGGTGGTGATTTTCAAAACTTTGGTTGGCAATCTGACTGGACCTTTTTTAACCAATTGGTTGTTGACGGCGTTGTCAATGATAGAAGAACAAACTTGTTCCAATTCTTTGACTTTGGTGGAGGTCAAAGTCATTCTGATTTTCAAGAAAGTTTCTTGAGGTTGTTCGATTTCTTTTTTTTCAACGTCAGCCATTTTGTTTTGGAATACCTTTTTTTTTTATTCTTGTGGTTGGTTTTTGGAGGTCCTTTTAGGAGTTCAAGAAGTGGAAAAGGAGATCGGGGAGAGAACTTACAAGAAAACAAAACGTACAGCTAGTGGATATAAATCGATGATGCCCCGCAAGATTATTTAAAGAAAATTATTCTTGAATATCGAGAATCATCTACTACCTATCGCATCTCATCATCAAAAGGTTGTTCAATGTTAAACAGAGTCATATGTATTGAACATAAAATATCCATGATGAAAAAAAAAAAAAAAAAAGAAATTGAAACCTGACCGAGGCTTGGAAAAATATGTTTTTTCAGTTTTATTCAACATTCCCAAAATTTTTGGACTTTGATGTCTATTGTTAAGACATGTATTTCCTAAAAGAGTAAAACATACAAAACAGTAAAATTTTCAAGGTCTTTGAAAAAGAATAAAAAACAAAAAAAACATCCATAAAAAATTTCAAGTTTTGAAATGTATGGGTTTTATTAAAAGTAAAATGTCACAAATAGAAATGTTTTTTTTTTGCATTGTTTTTTTTTCTCTCTCTCTTTCTCTTTCTTTCTCTCTGTCTTTGGCTCAACTCAACCTCCTTATTTTATAGCAGACGGAGATAGAACGTAACCAAAGAATTTTTGCAGTGCACGTGAAAAAGAGTCTACGCAAAAAAATAAAATAAAAAATGATATCATTAAAAGTTCTATTCAGCTGATAGAGCTCGGATGAGATCTAAAGAAAAATATATAAATATATATATGATCAAAGCCGACGGACTTAATGTCTAGGCAAACAAGGGAAAAGTAAGATGTATTAATGTCATACAGAGAGCGTGGTTGAGATAGTTGTTGATAAGCAATTTGAATTATATATATAAACCGGTGTTGCGCTGACTGAAATGAGCACTAATAAGGATTTAATGTCTCACAATCTGCATCTCAAAAAAAAAAAAAAAAATCCACATACTAGCAACCAAACTTGATATTATACAAAAGTATGACAACTGCACAATCCTCATCTGCACAAAGCAGTGCTGAAAAAATAGCTTATTTGAAATCCATCACCTCTGTTAGAGAAACCACAGGTAAAGTCTTTGATAAAATCAAAACTGAAGGGCAGGGAAACTACTATGTGCTAAACCTGGACAAAATGGATGATGTTGTGAAGTTTGTTGTTGAAGAGGTCATCAAGAAGGACTACCCTAAGAAAAACTACAATGACATTCCTCCACATGGGAGATGGCAACATTTGGACTGCAATGGAGTGCCAAGGGTGGAAAAATTGATTGATCAATGGAGATCAACTGGTGTTGATGAGATTGAGATCTGTAGAAAATTGATTGATTTGTTCATGTTTAGTGTGTTGATCGATGCAGGCGCAGGTAACACGTGGAAGTACACAGAAACATTCCCAGACTCAACAACAATGCAAACAGGGAGATCTGAAGGGTTGGCCGTTGCCTCTTACTACTTGTTTGTCAACGGTGACTTGTCTAGTGATCCAAAATCTGATCCTTATAAACTCAATGGTGCCAAATTGGTATCCTGGGACATGGACAAGGACTTTCTTCCTGGGTTCCAAGTTTCTGAAACAAACCCATTGGCTGGAACAGAGGGAAGATTGAATTTAATCAAAAGATTGGGTCAAGCATTGTGTTCTAATAAAGAAATTTTCGGTCAAGACGGAAGACCAGGTAATTTGATTGATTATTTATACAAACACAAATCTAGCTCTGAATCAGGAAATGTTATTGATTTGAGTTTGGTTTGGAAAGCATTGATGGATGGGTTGACCTCTATTTGGCCAGCAGGGAGACTGACTGTGGATGGAGAAAGTATTGGGGATGCGTGGTACTTGGACACCATCACAGCTGAAAATGGTGGTGACGGTCCAGGAATTGTTACTTTCCACAAATTGACCCAATGGCTTTGTTATTCATTATTAGTTCCAATGGAAAAATACGGTTACAAATTTGTTATTGAAAACAAAAACTTGCAAACAGGGTTGCCAGAGTATAGAAATGGTGGACTGTTTTATGATTTTGAAGTGATCACTTTGAAACCTGAAGTTTATGGAAAAGGTATGGAATTGACCAAGAAATTGAACAAGGATACTGATGCCGCTCCATATGAAATCCCAACATTCACTCCAGAAGACGGAGCCATTGTTGAATGGAGATGTTTGACCATTGGATTGCTTGATTACTTGTTACCAATGGTGAATGAGTATCTGGGTTATGAAATGGTTCTTCCACAATTAATCGAAGCAGGTTCTTGGAAAGGTGGAAGAATTATTGCAAATATGAAAAGACCATTGATCAACGGAGGTCCTCCAATCGATTTGCACAGTGACGGTACTGTCTTTTGAGCTTAGTACTCTAGAGAGAGAGAATTAGAGAAGCAGATGTAGATGTAGTTTTATATATATAACAGTAATCTAATAAATGTTTAAACAATTAACGAGTCGAAAAAAAAACATTACAATTCTGACGTAATCTTGTCTAACAATAACAATGTAACCTTCCTGAGTGTCAAAAAGCTACAATAATTTAGAAAAAACATCTAGAAGGGCGTGTGGTCTAGTGGTATGATTCTCGCTTTGGGTGCGAGAGGCCCAGGGTTCAATTCCCTGCTCGCCCCTTCTTTTTTTGCTGTTTTTTGCGGTTTATTTATTTGCCAATTTGGTAAAACCCGGACGGTTTTTTTTTTATTTTTTTTTTTTGCAATTTCCTTCCGTATGCTCTCGTACACAATTGAGTTATTTTAAGGATTCCACACATTTTCATAGTATTTTTTTCCTAGCCTTTTTGTTTCAGGTGTAAGTTAGTATCGCTTTTGATATCGGAACTTCAATCACCTAAACGTCATTCTAGGAGCAGAGTGGTTGACTCTCTAGTATATTCCAAGGATAGCACCGCAAGCCCACGCAAAGAGTAGCTCTTTTAATAACAAGCTCTTACACACACACACACACATCTTATCAATTCCCAACATAAAGACCAACCAAAACAACCAAATGATCAAGTTACATTTGTTGACAAAATTTTTAGCACTTTGTGGAATACTCTTTATGCAGGCGGTTTCCGCAAACAGGAAAACGCTTGATCAAAATAGCATTCAAGTGTGCAGTGGGATGTATTCCAAAGAGGACTGGAACGGGAAAGTGGACCCTTTTATCTCGTTTAACCTGAAGGAATTGAGCGGTGACTCCGATAACACCGTGTCTGTGGTTATATTTGATTTCCAGGATTACACTCATTTGGGAGCACGGGTTCCTGGGTCCCAACAGCACAAGTATATTTGCGACGACTATGCCATTGATTTGAATTTGTGTAACTCATCACAAAAAAATGAGTTCATTGTGACTGAGGAGATATACGACCCAGAAACAGACACAAACAAAACATCCGCTGCAGAAATTTTCACTTTCCACCAAAACTATAAAGGGTTCTTCCGCGGTGACACCTCTTCCTCTGAAGAAGGTTCCGAAGAAACAGCTATTCAAGATCAAATTTTCAAGTACAGTGTTCAAAAAACAGGGTACTACTGTGTCACAACATACTCGTCAAAAGCTGATTTGAAATACAAAGCCGTTGTGAATTTTAGAAACGCATTTGGTCAATTGCCAGCATCCGAGGTCAACAACTTGGCCTTGTACGGACTGTTGGCAGTTTTCTATGCGGTGGCCATGTCTTTGTACTGTTTTGCATTTTTCAAACACAGAAACGAATTGCTACCTTTACAAAAATACTTGTTGGCCTTTTTCGTTTTTCTAACCATTGAAAACATTTTGATCTGGGGTTACTATGATTTCAGAAACGAAAGGGGGAACACCGCAGGAGTGCAAGTTTACATGACCTTTTTGTCCATTCTAACTGCAGGGAAAGTTTCATTCAGTTTTTTCATATTATTGATCATCTCTTTAGGGTACGGTGTTGTTGTTCCAAAATTGACACGGAAAATCATGCTGAGATGCAGACTGTTTACCCTTTTCGCATGGGGCTGGTGTATCGCATTTTTGATTCAAAACTATTTGACCCCAAGTGATTCCCAAAGTATGAAGATTTTGATCACTTTCTTTCCAGCTGGGTTCTGCATGTTGGTTTTTTATTTCGTCACTTTGATGAGCTTGACCAAAACCATGAAATACTTGCAAGAACAAAAACAGGTTGTCAAGTTACAAATGTACAACAAATTGTTGAAAATCATCACTATCTCTTTGATCTGCATGATTGCCGGGGCCTTTATTACTTCTTTCCTACTAATCGGCAAATCAACCATCGAAATGATCGAGCAGAATTGGAGATACAGATTTTTCTTTGTTGATTTTTGGACCTCGTTGGTGTATTTTTGCGTTTTCGTTTCTGTCACATTTATTTGGAGACCAACTTCGACTTCTTACATGTTGGCATGCTCTCAGCAATTGCCAACGGATCCTGAAAACATTGCCGATTTTGATTTGGATGACATGAACTCGATCAACCATATCAACAACAACAACACGGCCACAGACCGCTCAGATAATCCTTTCTCTGATGATCATCAAATGCACACAGAGTTCAATTTGAGTGATGATGAAGTTGACCATAAGTGATCTGGTTTGCATAGTATGAACCCTCAGGTTTTAAATATATCCCAGTACATACATACATATATATACATATATATACATACACAAATGTAAGAAACTTTGCATATTTTGTACATGCCAACTGACTGTAGTCTCGCCGATACGCGGGTATGTGCCTTAGCTGCTCCGAAATTTGAAAAAGCGTCAAAAAAAAAAGCTGGAAGAATCTCGGCTCTAGAACGGCACTCTGCAAATAGATCTCTCATTAATAATCTCTCTCTTTGTAATTTGTCATATTAGCTTTGATCTTCAAAATAGGCCCTGCTTGAACACCAAAGGTCGGAACCAAGCTCACCAAATAAAAAGCCATCCAAGACATAATGTTCAGAGCTCTGTTGACAACACCGAAATATGCATTTTGCAGAAACACCAGAACTTTACCTTTTTCATATTCATTTGCTACACTGAGCAGCAGGTTTATCCACATCAAAACGGTATCCACACCAAACGAAAACTCATTGAAATTTATCTCAACTGACGGTGACACTTTCTTGAACAACGACGCATCTGTGGAAATAAAAAACAGTGATCAGGAACTTATTAAACACTCATCGTTGGCAAGAACGATTTTTGTGCAATGTCCTGGTGTGGAAAGCATCATGATTGGTAAAGATTTTATCACCGTCAACAAAGACACTCAGCTGCACTGGAGACAACTAACAAACGACGTTATTGACATCATAACGAAACACTTGGCCAAAGGGGACGAGTCGGTGGACGAGGACAAATACCATCACACTGTGAAAGAAAAAGAAGGATATGAAATCAATGTTCCGAAATTTGAGTTGAATGAGGAACAGCAGGAAGTTAGCGATATGATTGATGAGTTGATCCAAACAAGAATCAGACCCGCAGTTCAAGACGATGGTGGAGACATTCTGTACAGAGGGTTTGATCCTAAAAAGGGGATTGTCTATTTGAAACTACAAGGCGCTTGTAAATCGTGTTCCAGCAGTGAAGACACCTTAAAGACTGGGATTGAAGGGATGTTGAAACACTACATTGAAGAAGTTGAAGAGGTGGTGCAGATTTTGGATCCTGAAGAAGAGATTGCGCTGAGAGAGTTTGAGAAATTAGAAAACAAGTTGTCTCATAAGAAATAGACACGGTTGCACTCTATTTCTCGTAGTATATTTATTATTTATTCCTGTTGATACATGCGTGTTCTTTGTAAATCAAAGAAATACACACAAAACCTATAAATTCCTTACTCTCTGAAAAAAGAAAGCATCTAAGTAGCTCAAGTATAGATCTTTTCGTAAGAATCAATCTTTGTTGCAAGCTTGATATCGATGTCTGTAATGGCGTTTCCCATGTCGTGCGTGTTCAATTCAATTTTAACGTTTGTGAACGTTGTGGTGATCGTAGGATGATGTCCAAAAAGATGTGATCTCATTGCAACTTGTGTCAAAAAAGCCCAAGTTGCTTCAAAGTTTTTCAAATTAAAGGTTTTGGTAAGTTTGTGGTATTCGGTCTTCTCGTTCGATATCACTAGCCAGGTAGGAATCTTAGTCAAAAGGGCTGCATTGTGCGCATTAATTAAAACAGGCGCTGTTTTCACAATCTTGTTGTACATTTTTGATTATCTTTCAAAAAGTTCTATTGTGTGAATATGTAGGATGGTTTGATCTTTTTTGAAGTGTTAGTGTATTTTACTCATCGAACCCTAATCTTTTGACTCGCCCTCTTTGTTTTCTTTTCTCGGCTAGTTCATTTGTTTTTGTTTTAAACTTTTTTTCCACAAAGGCCCGGCGCTACCTAAAAGGTTTGAAAAGAATAATCTCAGCTATACAGCAAGCAACACAGGCCCAGAGCCTAGATTAAAGACAGAGACATTGCTAGCTTGCAACTCACACAATTTAACACCAAGAAGTAATCAAACAAACAAAAAAAAATTTACTTACGGTATAATCATGTCTTCATGTTGCAACGTGCTGTGCATAATAGATAAAGATAACCTTGATACACTAGTACAAAAGACATTTACACCAAATCTGAGACTTCCAATACCCATACATGATGATATTATCAAAGATTTTAAAAACATATACTGTGATACGGTGATGTCGTCCACTACTGAGTCAGTAGGACCCATTGTAAGGAGCCCCTCGTATGAGTTTGTGCATTATGCTTACATGGTAAGATCTCAACTGATATATTTAGCAATCGTTGTTCCATTTATAGAGAGTAGTAAATTTACTACCGATTGCAGTGAAGATACAGAGTTAGCTAAAAAAGCAAGCCATGCCAGTTACGATATGAAGCCCGTGAACGTGATGTCTGCATTGGTGTATCTAGACAACTTACACCAGCTGATCACCAAGTATTTCAATAAAAACGATGTCACTCCCATGCTTATTTCAAACAACTATAATCTTTTGGACGCATTGCTTGATGAGAGTATAGATTTTGGGGTTCCTCAATTGACCAATTACAATGTGATGCAAGAATATATCAAGATCAAGCCGGCGCTCAATGATTTTTTTATGGAGGATTTGACTGAATTTGTGAGTGACAATGATGACCCAGAGGAAGAGCCATATGATACACAGCCCAAGGATGACACTTACAGCTCACTAGAGAAGCAATCAAAAAAAAAGAAAAATGTAGGGTGGTTGGACTCTGGAAAAGGATTGTTTTCATTATCGCATAAATCGCATAAATCCAAAAACAAAACCAAACGGCAAAGCCAATGGGGCGGGAAAGAAGAGTCTAGCGATTCTTTAGGACAAGATGAGACATATATGAACAGTTTTTTGGCTAGAACCACAACAAGTGCTATAAATTGGAGACCACACGGGATATACTATGCAAAAAACGAGTTCTTCTTGGATGTTGTGGAAAAATTACAGTACTATCAAGATTTGGAAACAGGTGAAGTGAGAGAGAATTTTTTGACAGGAGTCATTTTTTGTAAAAGTTATCTGAGTGGGATGCCTGAGTTGAAAGTAGGGATCAGTGACAACAAATTGAAGCTGAATAACGAGGCTCTTTTGAAAAAAAATTTTAGGTTTCATCATTGTGTGCAGCTAGAAGACTTGGACGACAACTGTGAGATCAAATTTGTACCACCAGACGGGGAATTTGAACTGGCTAATTACGAGTTCAAGAGAAGGAGAAACGACATGGACCCACCGATTATCAAGGTTGTTAAATACGAGATCAAGGAGAAACCATTGAAGCACGTTCGTATTTTTGTCGATTTTACCACATATTTCAGGAAACAATCTAGTACCACAAAGTTGAAGATCCAAATACCTGTATCGAGCCTCTTTTCAGAGTACAAAGTAGATTTGACTAAAAATCCTAAATTCAAGACAGATTGGGGGAAACTGTACTTTAATATTAGTGACGATTTTGTGTTATGGGATATTGGAGATATTAAAGGGGGGTACGGTGACAAAACATATGGGTGTGTTATACAGTTTGACCTTATCAATGAAGAAGCTTTAAGAAAAGAACAAGAGTTGTTGAAAAATTCAATGGATCCTCCTCCGCTGAGACAGGGACCTAAGTTAGAAGTTATATACCAACAGTTGCATTCAGAAGCTGGGAAAGAAAACGAGCTTGGGGCAATAGATGACACGGGGAAAACGAAACAACTGAAATCTTTGATGGAATCGCGTCAAAACAAATTGATTAAAGTGGAGTTCGAAATTCCTTATTACACGTGCAGTGGGTTGAAGATTGATTTTTTGAAGATTCATGAAAATTCATTGAAAAATTATCAGTCGTTTCCTTGGATCAGATACAAGACTACTAACGATGATGCATATTGTTTCCAAACGCCGCAAAGATTATCAACGAGCATTAGCAAAGAGTCTTAGGTGTGTGCTTATGAATGTGAGTTTTTCTTTTTATTGCGTGGTTTTGAATTACATGCTCGATACCAGCCTACTTTTTATAGAATTCACAATTACTCTTTTCAAAGTTATTAAATGCATTGGCAATCTGTCACTTCTTGCTATTACAACCTTGAATGGTCCTTATCGGCTTCCCTGAGCACATGTCACGTGCAATTATTATTCTAAAAAACTTTAGTATGTAATTTCACGTGCCATAAACACTTATTACACAGTTTGTTTTTATTTACGGATCTGACCGGGTTTCTGTCAGCTTACCAATCCTTTTTTTTTTTTTTTTTACTAGAAGTCTAGAATTTTCGGTTGATTACTAAGTTTTTTTTTTTAGCGTACCTTTGCAAAATTCTTTATTCCATGTGCTTCCCCTGCGTTCTCGTACATTTTTTTTTTTTTTTTGATACCCTTTTAGCCTCTCAGCCTTGGTTCAACCTTTATGAACTTTTTAAACCTTTTTAGTAATGCATGTTGTTGATCACCCATATCTCTGTACGTTAGTAATCAACAAGCCATTGCCATAATTCTTTCCTCCCTAGCAAGACAACAATAAAAGTCTTTTTCCAACACTCCTTCCATTATATATAAACTGGTTGTTTATCTTTCAACATTCATGAACATTCCTGCTATCATTGCCACGCTTTTAATTCTAATCTTAATCAGAGTTAGTTCTGCTGATAAGAAGAACTCACAAAACCCAAGTTCATTCACAACAAGCTCGAACACAAACTCAAAAACACATACATCAAATAACAAAATGGTTACTCAAATTACTACTGTTGAACAATTCGACCAAGCTATCAAAGCTGAAAAATTGGTTGTTGTTGACTTTTACTCTTTGACCTGTGGTCCATGTAAAATGATTGCTCCAATTGTTGAAAAATTTGCCGCTCAATACACTGAAGCTGATTTCTACAAAGTCGATTGTGACGAATTGGGTGCTGCTGCTCAATCCAACAACATTTCTGCTTTGCCAACTTTTGTTTTCTTCAAAGGTGGTAAAGAAATCACCAGAGTCATTGGTGCCAACCCATCTGGTGTCAAATCCACTATTGCTGCCAACTTGTAAGATGGTTAACAAAAAAAAAAATTTAGGTCAACTGTTTTTTTTTTTCAACTTTTTCATCACTGCCCAAGTATATAGAAATAATATTTAGATATAAGATTTAACAATTTTTAACCGCGTTTATGATGAATATTTTAAAGTACTTACTACAGGTAAAGCTGGTCGATCTCCTCCGAAGTCTTGTTTCTTGTTTCTGGAACTGCAAAATAGTAAAAAACGACAGAAAGCAAGGTGAAGCCGAAAAATAAGTATCCGTAACTAAAACCAAATCTTGTACTCATGGATGGTGTAATTAATGCAATCAAGTATGCACAGGTCCAGTTGACAATACTGCAAACGGCTAATGAAGTATTTTTGACACTTTTGGGGAAAAGGTCATTAACCACTGCAAAACTTACTGGTGCCACACTGGAAGCAAAGAACACAATGAAAACACACGTGACAACCACAATGGATATTGTTTTAGCAGAAGCTGTAACAAAAGTGCCAATTGTCGCATATGTGAACATTGCAAGGCAACACCCAAGGGAACCAGCAACAAGCAAAGTTCTATGTGCAAAATTTTCTGTGATCAGCATTGCACTGCATGAAGCCACAAAATTTAGAAGTGTTACAAGCGCACTGATGATATATGGGTTCGATGTGGGGAAAATCATGGTGGTGTAATAGAAAAAATAGTTTATACCGCAACATTGCTGGAAAATCATGATCAAACATCCAATCAGCAATCTCAACCCAAGCTTTGGTTTTCCCGTAATAAAATCGTGCCACTGTCGGATATGGAAAAGAGACATGTGTTTAGATTTTTCAGCACTACCGCGCAAAACGAAAATCGTGTCTTTGGCTGGAGTAAGAAGTCGGTGTATGTACTGGGTTGGTAATTCAGGTGTCATTAAGCAAAGTGCCAAGAGTAATACATTAGAGTAGAGCAAACCTAGCACAACCGGAACCTTCCATTGCATTGATCCATCAAGAAAATAGACACAGTACGCATTGCAACAACTCCCCAAAAAAATGCCAAACGTGCACATCAAATGGTAAAACAAAGCGACAAAACTCTTCAGATTCACAGCAGAAATCTCTATTATAAGAATTGGTGCCATGACAGAATTGCATCCAGAACTCAGTCCCACAATGCCCCTCGCAATCATAAACTGAATCCATCTGAAATCGCTTGCAACACCGATATCGAGAAATTGCAAAAGGATTCCAACCAAGTATACGACGAGTCCTATGACAATATATTTCTCAAAATGGCATGTTTCGTTGAGAGTGCTCAAACACAGCCCACCAACACAACACCCGATGTAGAAAGCACTGATCATCATCCCTATGTTTATTGGACTCAAGGTCGTGAAATCACGTTGAAATGAAGGCATGCTCATAATGCCACCAACGGTTCCAATCTCCCAGCCGTATATCAATCCGCAAATAGATAAGACCAATGATTTTTTACCCAAGTGGTAAGAGAACTTAGGGGTGGTTTTCGTTGTGGCCGTGGAAAGGATAGAGCTGTTTCCGCTCGGGTTTCCAGGTTTCTCATTTTCTCTTGGCATGGGGGTTTGTATTGGTGGAAATGCAGAAAAAGATGATAATGTTTCAAGTGAAAAAAAAATTGGTTTGTTCAACATGGCGTCATCCGGTGCCACATGCTGGATGTGTTTTTGATCAAAGTTTTTGATCTTGGTGGTCGATCTTGTACTTGATCTTGCAGAGGCTTTAGTTATTGTCATATTTGCTGTGATATTTGTGCTGAAATGTTTTGAAAACTGATTTCCATAAAAACCTTGCTTGCCCAAATACTCAACTTTAGCTTTTCAGCTTTTAATTAAAACCGGTTTTTGTGCATGAAAAGGATGTTTTGAGTGCGGCAAAAAAAAAAAAAAAAAAGTTTTGGTCACATGCTTGATTTTTTTGGGATTTTTGAATCAATGATAGTTCAAGTTTCCGCGATGTCGCTTGGTGGTTTCATAACATCTTATGGTAGTAGTCCAGTCACAAGGAGAAGAAAGCACCACGCCAAAAAAAAATCCAATGAGCTCCAAACTTATACTATCCAGACCCTTTTTGACACCGTTGGAAATCCAAAATTGCCAAAGAAAGACGATATCTGACCGGAAACTTTATAATGCGAAAAAAGTACAGATATTCCGTTATCTACAAGAGGTTATTATACATTTCAAATTCCCAAGAAAGACATTAGAAGTGACAATGTACTTGTACCAGCGGTACTACCTTTTCCATCCATTTGAAGCTGGTGAGATTTTTGACGTTGCAATAGCGGCATTATACTTAGGATGCAAACAAGTGGAAACAATGAAAAAAATGAGCGAAATCATTCCGTTTTGCAATGGGTTGAAACAGCACTTGATGAGTTCTAAAATCAATTACGATTTGGAAGTGTACAAGAAAGAATTGTGCAAGTACGAATTTGAGATATTAAACAGTTTGGCCTTTGACTCGCGAATCTTTGATTTGAATTTGAGTATAGATGTGCTACTTCTCAAATTTTGCAAACACTGCGAGCTCAGTGAGAGGGACAGCTACATGGCGTGGATTGTTGGGCTTGAGGTTTTGAAACTGGAAGTGCTGTTGAGTTTCCCCTGCCATGTAATTGCGATGTGTTGCTTGCACCTTACAAAAGAGCTTTTGGAACTGCAACAGGATGACGCTACTAATTCGGTGTTGAACACTGACAAGTACAATGCCTTGCTTGAGAGTTTGAAATTGGACAAATGTAATCGTCTACAGTGTCTGGGAAGCATCATTAATTTTTATGTGAAAATGTTTGAAGAGTGTGAGCTATCCAAAATCTTCAGCAACGTTTGCACTTTGGACAATTTC
This sequence comes from Hanseniaspora vineae, assembly GCA_000585475.3. Taxonomy (NCBI): domain Eukaryota; kingdom Fungi; phylum Ascomycota; class Saccharomycetes; order Saccharomycodales; family Saccharomycodaceae; genus Hanseniaspora; species Hanseniaspora vineae. Next base: position 46,312 of record JFAV03000042.1, read on the forward strand.
AAGGCTTTACAACAGAAATTTTCAAACGCATTCCCCTCACGAGTGGAAGAGCACAATGTTGCAAACACTGACCGTTCACAAACCACAAACGATGACGAGTTATTGGAAACAAGATATGTTGTCAATCGTCGCTATTACGATTCGGAGGAGCAACTGATACAGACCAAGAAACAAAAACTTTGATAGAATATTATTAGATTACTTTGTTATATACACGAAATGCATCAACTATCTCATTTGTATAGATTTTTTATCAACTTTAATTTTTCTCTTTTCATGGAGTGCAAGTTTTCACTACTCAAATTGGATTGCTCAACTAAAAATTTGTTCTCCAATTCAATGAAATTTCTCACAGGATCAATCACTTTTTGGTTCAAAATTTCTGCCCATAGTTTTTTGACTCCCATTGAAACTCTAAAAACACCCAACATCACCCCAAACAAAACAATAGGCAACATAGCTTGCACAGTGTACAAGCTGGTCAACACAGACAATGTACCTATCAGCACCATTGGTAATTGCAATTTCCAAAAATTCGAGTAAACTAGACTATTTATTTGGTGATGCAAATCTTTGACGACTGATTTGACATCAACAATCTGAAGTTCTTGTGACTCTGCTTTCTGTGGAATAGAGAGCTGACCTTTGATGTAGTTCAAGTTATCAATAATTGGTTTGATGATGTTGAATTTGTTCAAAAGTGTCAATTCCAATTTGGATTCGGAATATAGATAAATTTCTCTCATTGTGCATGGCTTTATGGCCATAATCTCCGCTTGCAAATGGAGGTGAGAATCAGTGTACCATTTTGCAATTTTTTCTAGAGAATTGAGGTTACTACTATTCGGTTGCAGCAAAGGCTGATCAGATTTCACAAAACTATTCAAATCTTTATCCTTTAAGATAATCTCATCCAAAGTCAACCGTTCAACCGGCTTGACCACCAAACCTGAATAATTGGTCATAAATTTGTTTAATTCTTTTTCCAAGGCAGTAAATCCACAATCATCCCACTCTTTCAAATATTTGCTCACAACTGTCTTATCTTTGTAAAAAAGTTGTAAAAACTGAAGCATTTTTGCAGACTCTACACTGAACTTCTCAATTTGATCGTCCTTTCCCTCTTTTACATTAAGATGAGGATACGCTATACCATGGAAATTCGGATCTGTGTTCACATAAAATAAAGCTTGATCAAGTTTTTGCATCACGCCATAGTGTTTACTGTCATACTCTATAATCTCGATATTATCTTGCAGCAACTTTTTACACGGTACCCCATATGTCACTATTGAAACACCATTCCCAGATTTCACTGTGTTGATTTCAAGAAAAGGACTATATTTCACCACATTCACCACAATTCCATCCCTATTCTTTTGCTTTCTCTCGTCGAGTTGTTGTTGTTGTTGTTCATTGTGTAATTTATATCTGTTGTTGAATATACTAACCCATTCTTGATCTGAATGGTATGGATCCATTAGTAAACACTGTATGACAAAGGTGGGCGCTTTTGAGGTGGATAACACCCCTATTCTTTTCTTATTGTCGGCTTGATTTGAGAGATATGTAATCAAAGTGTTCAGTTTAGGTGGGGTTTGGTCTAGTTTGATTAGCTGAGACAATTTCAACCACTGATTGCTTTTGATTTCTTTCTGGTGCTCTAGTGAGCTTGGTGTGGCAGAAACTGTAGTGGTAGAGTAGGATGAAGACATTATGCGATTCCATTGCTTAATATTCCATCCTTGCCTTTTTGAGACAAATTGTCCGACTTTCCAATACGCTTTCATATTTCTGAGTGAATTCATCTTTGTTTGTATTTTTAAAATCTCTTTAATCACTGCTTTTGAGAAGCTTGCATCTGAAACTCACTGTTTTTTTGCCTTTTTAGTAGCTCTCTTTTAGCAGCTTCTGTTCTATTTGCAAGATAACTTACAATCATCGTTGAAGGAAGAATTCCATTGGGTAAACCGCTTCTACACAAAATAGTCACGTGCTAAAAGTCACATGACAAATATATTTAAGCATCAGACAAAACGTTATCAGTTGTTAATTACTCTTAGCTATAGTAAAAGTATCTGTGATCCGCTGATGATTTGATACCATTAAAGTATAGTGGATGTTTACGTGCCTTTTATAATGTAGCACGTACACTAATTTCAATTATTGAATGACTCAATTCTATGTATCTTGTCAATGAGTTCTCCATTTCTCTCTTTTAGAAAATAAATTGTAGCTGCTGAAAGGATAAAGGCGGTGTTTAAATTCTGAAAGACAGCTAATAATAAATGTTGAAGAGACTTTTATTGCGCAAAGGAAGTTGTAAATTGACATTGGTAAATAATCGATGATTTGTGGTAGTCTATATTTATCACTATCAACGGGATCGTATTCATCTGACGTTTCATCAATAATGGAAATTTCCTGCATAACATGATAAAACCTGCTTACAAATGCATTATTAACGACAATCAAATCTTCTTCCCTTCTTTCAAGTCCATTTATGGACTGGGAGATTTGCCCCAGGGTTCTGATAATAATGTATGGTTGAACTCTATAAATGGGAATTGTGATATCTGTATTGATCAAGGCCATTTTGCTTGGACCTCGAACCAAAAAAAAATTCGGTGGTCATTTTAGGATTTAACACAAAGAAGCAACAGTATCTTTGCTCAAATACAATGGAACAAGTATTTCTTGGACACCGCGAAAAACTTTTAAAATTAAGCAAATTAAGTTTTCCTGCTAACAATTCGTCAGAACAAGACCCTGAACCGCTCGAAATTTTGCATGCAATATTCAAATGCAACACCCGGATTGGTGTTTTTTTCAAAAAAATCATGAAAACAACAAATTCACTGATTTCATATTGTGAGAGTGGGTTTCTTATAAACTTTCTGTATTTGAACTGGGCATAATATCCAGTTAGATTAATTAATTACTTTAACATAAAACAGACACAAAACAGACACAAAACAGACAGAGAATCACATCTAACCGTTAAAGTCATTGATAGTGAGGTGAGAGAGTGGAAAAGTTAAAGTAAGCACGTAGACAATAACAATAACAATAGAAAAACACGCACGTGACATACGTTTTCTACCTAATCATACAGTGACACATTTATACCCAAACACCTTCTGGAACAATTCCCTTTCTTTTTTTTTTTTTTTTTTTTTTTATTTGCCTTTTCATATGCCAATGATTCATTCCACGGGATCCTTTACTGAGCTCATTAGCTCTAGTACTGTGTGTTGTTGTACTTTGTTGAGGGATTTTTATAGTGAGAGCGATTCAGTTAAATTCAAGCACAACGTTCATACTGCACCTCGTGTTATGTATGTATTTCCATTAGTAAATTAGAAATAATAATAATAATAATAATAATAATAAAAGTAAGAACCGGTATTGGAAATTTTTCACATGTGTCATCACTTGAATTTTCAATAAAGATGTTTAGTTTGATTGACTGGTAAATGCAGTGTTTGGTCAAGATAACACAAGAAGTAGAGACAACTAAAGAGTCAAGAGTTTAAGAGGTTGAGAAGTTTGATTTTACACATCCTAGAAAGTGATAAAGAGATCTACATCAAAAAGAAAAAAAATATAGGAGGAAGAACAAGAGTATAAGGTAATGGTTAAACTGAAGGAAGAAGTACAAGGACAAGACGATAACAGAGGTAAGGCAGATTCTGGAAGTGAACTGGGTCGGATTTTAGTTGATACTGTTAATATCAAACAAGAAGTCACACAAGAGAATGTCGCGCAGAATAAAGAGTTGCAAAAGAAAGATACTCAAGATAAAATCACACAGATGAAAGGTACCAAGAGCAACGCTTCCGAGGGCAAGACAAACAACAGTGGGAACTCCAGTGATGCAGATGAGTTTGTGGATAGTTACTCCACGAATCTTATAACGAAGAAAGATATTCCACAAGATGTGGCTATTGCAATTCAAGCATTAGGTGATTTGAAGAAGAGTACCAAGATTATTAATAACATCAAAAAGAATGCGAATTTCGTATTAGAGAACTCTAAGATCCATTTGAATAAAAACATTCAAGATATACACACTTTCAAGAAAATTACAAATAAAGTTGTAAAGAAGAATTTTGGTAGTAGGAGAGATAGAAGGAAGAGACAATTGATTATGGATGATAAAGAAGATGGGGAAGATGAAGATGGGGAAGAAGAAAGCAGAGGAGTAGGAGGAGAAACAGAAGAAGAAAAAGAAGAAGAAGAAGAAAGAGAAGAAAAAGAAGAAAAAGAAGAAGAAGAAAGAGAAGGGGAAGAAGACTTGGAGGAAGATCACACAGAAGAGTATTATAGCGGAGAAGAAGACAACCAGGAAGACGCACTGGAACAGCGACTTGACGATCAGACAGGTAGACCCAACACTCCCTCAACACAAACCACGAAGAAGAGATCCAAAAGAAGAAGAATATCTCAAGCACTTAAATCGCATAAATTGAACCTTTCTATCGAATCCAAGAAAAAATTGTTTACGTGTTTGCACTTATTGAAATTAGCAAATAGACAGTTGTCTAATAAAGTTACTGGATTACAAATATTGGTTCAGAATGAGGAAAATCTAAGGAGTGGAAGAAACACGAGCGAAGCAAATGTTTCTGGAGTAAATGCGAATGCCCTAACCAGTGGAGCAAGTGCACCTTCTACAAGTAGCTTATCCACAATGAGCCCCTCTACTTCTGCTAAAAATGAAATTGTAGGAACTGTGAAAAAAGTTTACACTTTAATATCCAAATACACAGGGAACTCTCTCCCGGAACCTGCTAGAAGCAAAGTGCGGGAAAGCCTTTTGAAATTGCCTACGAAATTACAGACTTATATGTCCAATGATATTGAAGATGATGATATTGAAGAAGATGATAACAATGAGGAAGCAATCAAAGAGTATACCCCGACACACGATCCAACTACTGTGAAAATAAAACAAGAAGACGTTGAAAGCCTACCACTGGAGATTTCCTCTTCTTTACCAAAAAAAAGATCACATCGTGTTTTGAAAAAAGTTAGCAAAAATAAAAAAATGCTTCTGCTAGCCAAAGAATCACTTGAAATGGTTAGTAGTGTCATGGATGTGGTGGATGAAACTTTGGGGAAAGCAGAAGAGTGGGTTAAACATAAACAAGAAATTAAAGAACTTTTGCGTAAAAACTTGCAACAAGGTGTAGCAAACGGGCCGGCAAAGATGATACTTGGGCCTGGTGCTATTAAGACAGATCTTCCTGAACTTCAAAGAATCACTGGACCTGCTACAGAAAACTCCACAACTAATGATAATAACAAAAACAATAATATTCACAAATGAACGCATACATTCAAAAACCACTTATATAATATCCTATACATCACATAATGTAATTTCATATATAATACATTGCCGCTTCACGACTGCAAGGCTTTCAATCTTTCTCTCATGGCATTGATCAAATCGTCTGCCTCTTGGTCTACCTCTGCCTCGGGAACAATTCTGTCTTCTTCTTGTTTTTCTGTTTCTGCAGAGACAGGGTTTGCAGCAGAGGGAATAGAAGGAAGTCTTGCACGTTGTTCTTGTTGTTGCTCCACGACCGGTTTCGGCTTCTCTTGCACAATGTATTTTTGCAAAATTTTGTTAATCTCTTCTTCAACCTCTTCGTCTTCTTCTTCAAACTCATCCTCACCCATGTCCAAAGTATCGCCAATCATCTCATCAATCAACCCGCTCTTCATCAACTCTTTTTCCATCTCCATTACCGTGCCCCTTAGTGCGGGAATATGGATCAAGCTGTTTATCTCGTTCATGATAGAGGCACTCTGCGCCATGCTCTGACTTATTTTTTGTAAATTCAAAGCTTCATTGACTTTCATCGATATGCTCTCAATGTTAGTTTTCGAAATGTACATTCTTTCATATTGTTTGTTAATTTTGTACAGTTCTTTACAGTATATCCTGATTTTTTTAGTTTCGTTTTTTTTCACACATTGTTTTATCAATCTCTCAGTCTTGACCTTGAGTGAGTTTAATTCGTTCAACGATTTATCACACTCACGAATGTTTTTTCTTATAACCCTTTTAACAGCCCGTTGTTGTTCTTTAGGATCTGGTCCCCATATGGCTTTCTTGAAATAATCCATAAAACCTGTAAAGTATGATGATTTTCCCGGAAAATACTTGTTCTTTGCTGTTGCTATTTCTTACAGTCTCAAAATATTTATTCACCTTTCATATTGTGTTTCGCATTTCACAATCACGAATTCCGTATTTTGGTAGATAAGAAGTTTCTATTGCCTTTGTATGCAAAAATATGTGTACAAGTTGGAAATTTCACACACAAACTAAATTGTTTAATCACGTGTGTTTTGCTGACTACTATGAAAAGTATTTTTTAGCAAAACATCATTATCCGTGATAGTTTAACGGTTAGAATTGGCGTTTGTCGCATGCCAGATCGGGGTTCGATTCCCCGTCGCGGAGAATTATTTTTTTGACCCCATTGTTGCAAGTGGAGTTTTAGTACCATTCTAGTGAAATGTTGATGTCGTTCATACAGCAAACCTGTGAAAGAGTCAACAAGAAGGTCACTATATTTAGATCGATGTTCCAATGGAAATATGCCTTTTTTTTTTTTTTGGCATATTTTGTATGTGCGTATAAGTGGTTTAATCTGAAGAAGCTTGCAATTCTGATCTAGTTTGGAAATTTTGTTCGGAAATATTGGGGATTTGAGCATTTTTGGCATCTTTGAAGCGGTTTCCGTCAATTCTGAATCTGAGAAACTCTCAGGGGTTAAAGACAAAGAAGCCGCTGTATTTGGCTAAAAATTTTAATATTATCCGTGATAGTTTAACGGTTAGAATTGGCGTTTGTCGCATGCCAGATCGGGGTTCGATTCCCCGTCGCGGAGTCATTTTTTTTTTTTGCATTATTTTTTTTTTCTTTACAAGAATGCAATATGTTCACTGTTTAAAGATTTCATTTTTAAATAGCTTTCATTTATTATGATAAAAGATTTGTTTCACGGCATCATAATTCAAGGACCCGAATTTCCATGGCTGGGCTGCCTATTTTGAAGGATTTGAAATTCGAAAGCTCAAGGTGTTGCAAGAAAATACGAACAAAACTTTCGAAGCGGTTTTCGATTAACTTTTTACAAGAGAATGCTTTTGAATTGTCTAAAGGAAGTTTGAGGACTTGAGGTACTTGCTCAAATAGTAAGCTTTGATGAGTTCAGCCCGTTTGAACAACATTTTATACAATTATCCGATATAGTGTAGCGGCTATCACATCACGCTTTCACCGTGGAAATCGGGGTTCGACTCCCCGTATCGGAGTTTATTTTTTTGAACATTCTTTTTTTTAAAATTTGAGCACTTTTCAAGGTTTTGGTTCATCGCATCGCTGAAAATTTTATTCGGAAAAGGTGAGCCGATGATGACTTCGTGAAGGACGTCTTCGTGACGCTTGAAGCGAATTTTTTTTATGCATTTTTTCAACGTACATCAAATTTTTTCAGTAATCGCGTGTTCAAGGAGGATTAATTCAAGACAGCTTGGCCGAATTTCTGATTTTCAAAATACATACTTAATAGCTGTTTATTAACGACTTTCATTTTTTTAATCAATGGTTACACACAAAAACAAGCAAACCACCACAAACAAGGACATCAATCAAACAACTCTGCACAATGTCCGAAAACACCTCTGTGAAAATTATAGTGGCTTTGCCTGAAGAATTAATTTCTTCTAGAAAAGCTGCTCAAAACAATGAAAAAAAGGGCAAAGTTCAAGCCACAACATCTTCCACTCTTGAGTTTGAACTTAGTAAAGAGACCCCTGCCGCTGCCATCAGAAGCTACTTGGGTTTAACAGAAGAAACCAAGTATTTGCCAAGTTACTCTGTTATTTCTGCAGAGACCGGGGATTCCATCAATGATGAAACTTTGATTGGTGAAATTGGCAATGGTACGGCGCCACAAGTCAATTTGAAATTGAAATTGACTCCTTACAACACCAAATCATCTATTATGCACGTTTTGCGTTTGAGAAACGATTTTGGGTTTACAAATGAGTTGGAAGACGACATGAGTGAAATTGCAATTTCCTCAGGGTCAAGCTTCCAAGAGCTTAAATTCACTGAAAAAAACAAGGCTGATGTTAAACCAGTTGCCGGAGACAACTCGGAAGCTAAATCCCAAGAACAGAAAAAAACTTTTGACATTTCCGATGAAGAAAAAGCCAAATTCAACACAATAATTGCAGACACATTGGACCAAACGTTGCCAATCACCGAGTTTTTGGCCAACACTGAAACTATTGTCACACCAGTTTGCAGAGCATTGAATTTTTCCCAATACAATCCAGTTCCATCTTTGTACAAATCAAGAGGACACACAGTTTACTTGCAAGTTGTCACCTGGGAAGCTGAAACGTTGCATGTCACTGGTTCTTCTAGTGGGTTTTTCTTAAACAAATCAAACTCAAACAAGTTTGACCCAAACGCAAAAGATGAACTGTCCTTTGTTACCCTTTATGATTTGATCAACCACTACTCGAAAAAATTCAGTCACCACGTCCAAGAATTCAGCAAAAAATTGTCTTCTGTCTCAATGGTTTCTTACATCAAACCAAACTCTGGATTTTTGAACAAACCATGGTTGATTAAACCTTCTGTTTTGAACAACTACGGTGATTACATCAGATTGCAGCACTCTGATTTGTTGCCATTCGAAAACAAAATCAATTTCAATACCGATTTTCAAACCATCAAAGACCTGGATCCAAACGACCTGCAAACAAGAGTCACTATGGAAAGATCTTTGGTTAGGATTGTTGATGTTTTCACCAAATCTGCCATCAAAGGTGCCATGAAAATTTTCAATGGTGAAATGGATCCATACATGCCAACAGATGCCGGAACTGGTCTTCTGTCCCAAACTTTTTTTGAAGACGAAATTTTCTACTCTTTTGTCAAGGACATCAATGACACTCACTCCGAAAAAGGTGGTGACGAATACATGTACAGCATGGCCAACTCCGATTTGAGAGCCACCAAAAACCTTCACAAAATCAACCCAGTTTTGATGAGATACAGATTGATGTGCATTGTTGATTACTGTGGTAAAAGAGTTTTGTGTGAAGCTCCAGTAGCTGGTTTGATGACATGTCCAGGTGCTAAATTTGTGAAGAACGAAAAAACAGGTAACCCTGAACCAACAGAAGAAAGCATGAGTGACGCCACTTCTGTCATTTATGGTAGTGTGGCTAATGCTGAAGGGCAAGAGGGTCAAACTATTGTTTACGACGCTGAATTCAACGACTCTTTGGACGAAATCGCCAAAAGCATGCATTTGAAACCACATGTTATTGACGGAAACGAGTTCAAAGTTTCTTGCACTTCAAGTGGGTTGGTTGGTACCGACAAAAGAAAATATTTGGTCAACTTGAACAACTTGGCCCCATCTGACATCAACTTTATCGCTGAACATTTCGATCAAGTTACAGACTCTGCCAAAAAATACCCTCACAATCATGCCAAATTGAGACACGAATTGGTTGATTCTTGGTGGTCTCTGAAAACTGAAGGTGCCGATATCGAAAAAGCTTTTGAAGAATATCAATACTCTTTCAACACCGATGACGAAAAGGACCCAGCTTCCAAAGAGTTGAGTGACTTTTTGAATGAAAAAGTTATTCCAACCTTTTTGAAAGAAATTTTAGATGACGCTGCTCAACTTCCATTTGATGGGGACCACTTGATTGAAAGTTTGCATAAAAGCGGGATCAACGTTAGATATTTGTACAAATTGATTGCATTGATCGAAGAAGAATACAAGTTTCAAGTTGAAAGAAAGGACGCCAGTTTGAAAGAAGTTGCAGCTTCAAACGTTGAGCACAAGGAGTACGAAGTTGCTGTTACTCAAAAATTGGAAAAAATGATTCAAGAAAGACAAAAACAAATCAACAAATTGATTCAGGAGGGGAAGGAAGTTCCTGAAGAATTGAAACTGGAAAACATGAAAATCGATCCTGCAGATATCAGAAAGCCAACAACTGAACAACCAGTGATGATTGCTTCTGATAAGTTGTTCCCATTGAAAAAATTGTGTCAACTAGAAATTGTTGCTAGATCTTTGAAACACATTTTGAGAAAATACTCCAGAGATGTTCCAATTAGCGTTGTTCCAACTCTGATTTCTCAATTTTACAACTTATTGTTTGGGAAAGACTTCAATGCAACTCCGGAATTGGAATTCTTGGACACATTTTACGCTGCATCTGCTGCTGATTTTGAGTTTACTAAGATCTCCAGACAAGAATTGCTTGAAGAAGTTATTTCTCAAGCAGCCATCAGATTCAGATATGATTTGTCAGTTGAAGACTTGGAAACATTTTTGAAAACCAAACCATTTGTTTTGATCAGAAATTTGAACAAAAAATTTGGTATTCAAATGGTTAACAGAGGCTACTATTTTACCACTGCAGAATACGATGCATTTTTGGCTAAACAAGACAAAAAAACTTTGAAAACTTTGAACCAACAAACTGCAGTCTTTTCTGCCAAAGATTTCTCTGTTATTCCTGTTGTCAAAGACTCAGAATATGTTTCCAGTTTGGTCTCCCAATTTTGGAACTCTGGTGCCATTATCTTGGGAACTGAATCTGAAGGTAAGGAACCTGATGTTAAGGAAGCTTTAGGCTTGTTTAATGAAGCAGTTACTCTGAGAGAAGAATTTTACGGCTTCGTTCATCAGTCCGTTGGTGAAATGTATTTGAGATTGTCTTCTATTCACACCAAACTGAACGAATTGGAAAAAGCCATTGTTTTGGCCAGAAAAGCAGTTGTTATTTTTGAAAGAACATGCGGTATGGATTCTTTCTTGGTTGTTAGAGCCTTGTTGAACTTGATTTTCCTAGAAACTGCCAATGACTGCCCTTACAACGCTATGCAACTATGTCAAAGAGTCATGCATATTGCTCAAGCATGCACTTTTAACGAACATCCTATTTTGATTGACATTTTGAACAACATGCAGAAACTGTCTATTGGTTGTAAAGAAACAAAACAAACCATTCAAATTTTGAACAAGATCAACTACTTGATTGAAACTTACAACGGTGGTAAAAACTGTGCTTATGCTATCAACTTGTCGTCTATTGCCAATTTGCATGCTTCAAGAAAAGAGTTGGCAAACTCATTGAAAACTATTCAAGAAGCTTTCGACATCTTTGCTGTTGAACTTGGTTTGAGACATCAATTTACAGCCACTGCTGACCAATGGGCTCAAAGTTTGAAGAATGTTGTTGAAAGTCAAAGAGCTCAAGCCAAAGCTTCGGCTGCTCAAACCGCTGCATTGAACGGTTCTACATCTGGGTCAGCTACCACAAACAAGAAGAAATCCAAACAAGAGAAAAAAGCTGCAGAATTGAATAACAAATCTGTTGAAGAATTGGTCAACTTTGTCGAAGGTGAATCCAAGAAGAAAAACGGCAAAAAGGGTAAAAAATGATTGAATTTTTTGAACTAACTGTTCTTTAGAGAATCTTTTACTGTACATATATAACGCTATAAATACATTGTTTAGCTAATGAAAGCTATATGGAATTGAATCTTTCTACTAGTACGTTGCAACTTGACAGAAAAAAATTACAATTACCATTTCATGACTTTGCTGAAAATCATCATGAATGGCGGTAGCAAAATGTTGTCGTTGAAAGTTGCGTTACCTTCCAAAATTCCTGCAACAAAGCAGTTTGTAAAAATTTCAAATAACTGCTCTTTGTTCGCTAAGATTGGCAAATAATCCCAGTCGTTGTAAAAGGCTTTCAAGATCAACGAAAGAGCAAACGTGGAGACAACAAAAGCTGTGGTTCCTTCCATAGTCTTGTTATCTGGACCGTCCCAATATTTTTTACCAAATTTTTTACCAATCATGGAAGCGATGGAATCACCAACTCCAAGAACGACACATCCACAAATATCGTTGTTGATAAGCAACGGGAAGGAAACTCCAATGATCAAGTATAGGTATGAGATGACTATTGGCCCAGCAGAGTCTCTGTAATCGCTGAAAGATTTCAAGCAGTTGTTGATGTAGTTGCCACACAAGTTCGTGTATCTCAAGTATTCCACTAGTAAAAACAACGGCACGACACCACTAATTCCAAGTTTCACAAATTCAGGATCATATTTGAATGGAATTGTGATTAGCAGGAAAATGATAAAGTGCCACAATTTTCTGGAAGTGTTTAGAGACAACATGGATTTGATGATAAAAATGTTTGGAATCAAAATCAATAGAGAAGCCATCCAAACACCCAAAATCTTCAATTTTAATGGATCTTCCACAATGTACTGGTACAACCATTGCACGGCGTTGTGGCTGAAAGTTGCTGATTGGAAGTGACTTAAAAATGTCTGTAGTAAGAATGGGAACCCCAGTAGAGTGATCCCACCTAGCACAATTTTTCTCGAGGCAGCATTGGCGGATTTGTGGAAAAAAGATAGATCTAATAACCAGTTGACTGTGGCAATAATTATTAGAGACCATAGTGATTTTTGTAAAATCTGGAACTCGACTGACTCGCTCTGGTACAAGTACAACAGGTTTGTTGACAAAATAGCAAACAGGTTGCATTCAATAACGCTCAGAGATTTCAACTGTGATACTTTGGTCAAAACAAAATATATGCAGTAATTTAGAGCAATGGCCACTAAATAATGGAATTTATAGTCGTAAAAATATGGATCCTCCGCATTGATCAGAGCAAAAATCCCTTGTAAAGGTAGTTTCAAGTGTGGTGGAACAGGCAGATAGTTTAGTACCAATGCACAGTTGACACCCAAGTATTGCATTCTTGGGTGTGCGTAGTAAATTGTAATTCCAATAGGCAAAAGAAACAAGTAGATCAACTGGAAATAATTTTTTTCAAAGTTTTCTATCGTAATGTTTAATGCTCCTCTTCTGTAATAAACGAAAAACACAATGACAAAGGAGATCAATGTGTTGAAAACTTTGGACAGCAATGGGCTGTTGTTTTCGTTTTGGAAATAAAACAAATGGCAAGTGGCCAGGAAGATCATGATCTGCATGACTCTGTTGGTGCACAGCACTTCAGTTAAAAAATCGAATTTATTCTCATCAGTGGTGGCAACTTCTTCAACTGCATCTGCTGGATCGGCTGTTTTTTGTTTGGAGTTTGTATCCGGTTTCGGTACCGGAGCTTGTTTGCTCTTGGACGTGTTTCTATTTTTTACAGCCATTCTTTAATGGAGTGTAATGTTTGCTTCTTAGCCTTTTCTATATGGTTTAGCTCCAGTTGTTGGGTATGATGACAATTGCTTAGGTTAATTTAGCAAAATTATATATACGTTGAACACGTAATGTTCAATACGATGACTAGAAGAGGTCGGTCTGCAAGTGAAAAAATACCACCGGCATAATTGTACGAAGATTAAGATTTTTCACTTTCTCAGTAGCAGCTGATAAGATGATAAGAAGGCAAATTCTTAGCAATCCACAAAAGGCGTTTCTTATCGTAGTGAAAATTATTTTCACAACACCTTCCCGAAACAATGTTGCAGATTGTTATTAAGATTGCAACATGAACGCACACTTTTTGCTCTAGCGAATCTAATCTTATCACTTGCACCAAATAATAATAAACAACAATACTTGCCGAGAATTTACTTCTGACTGCAATCAATCAAAGTTGATATAAACAAAATAAATGATAAAAAAATATATGGTGGACATTTTCGTATTCAGTGCCGTTCGACAGAGTTGTGTTTTTAGATCTTTGGTTTGAGTATTATTTTCTTGCTTCTCGAGCAGAGATGGATCTTTGATGCAGTAAATCTGGAAAAAATTTCATGTGAAATTTTTTTGAGAAGAAATAAATCAAAGTCACATGATAAATAAACAATTTTGGTCACCTGACAAATATGTTAAATATGTCATGTGACTTGAAAAGAAAACAAAAAAAAAAAGAAAAAAAAAAAATTCTGGCAAAAAAAGCCCTTTGAAGTTTGCAAACAAAGATTATTAAAAACCATACGAAGAAAAAAAAATATGAAGCATAACTCGCTACGTCAGAAAGTATTGCCCTCGATCTCGATGTTGGGCCAGATTCGCGCTTCCTATATAATGTCTTAACACACATGGAAGTTAGGTTTGACTATGTAGTTTAATGTAAATGGTAATTTATAGAAATAAAATTTAGAAAGAACAAATCCAAAGCAGAATAAGCGCCAACTTGCGCTTTGAAACCACTAACTAATGGGTTTGGAACACTGATAATGGAATATCAGTACTGTGTTATAGTTTGCTGCTTTGTTGCTTTTCATGAAATTTTGCCTTTCAAGCCATCTTTTCATGTTACTATTATGATGACCAATATTTAAAATTACAAACTAGAGTTTCTGAAAATTTTGTGATTAGAAACTAAATATATTTGAACTGAATTTATTATTAAATGTTGTAATATTAGGAAAAGATGGCTATGAAAAAAGGAAAAAAAATGAAAAAAGCTAGGACACAATGAGAAGCTTGAAGGTTACAGATGTTACCTCTGACTATAATGCACTACTGATATCACCGTTCATCTTTTGTGTTTGACAAGCTGATAATTTTTTGACTGCCTATTGGTGAAGCTAACGTTGCATTGATGGATTTTTTTTGCTGCTGCTAAGATTGACATGACTATCATTTTTCAATTTCAAATTTTTTAAATTGAAAGAAAGTGATTTGCTTCATAACTTTTCTACTTTCATTGATTCAAATTTATATGATGATCAAACTAAAAGATAAAGCTGGAATTACTGGCTGAATAATCCGTGATTGATATTCTTTTTGCATAACTAATACTGATTTTTGAATTTCACAATGAAAAGTGATAACAAGTAAAAGTTGCTTGTTTTTCATGAAAAGATTTGAACTTGTTGAAACTGATAGTCATGACCAATCTTTAGAATAGCGGAAGAATCATCTTTGCAAAAGCTTTTTCGCTGGCAAAAATGCACACAAGAAAGAAAAAAATATTAGAGTATAGTTGTACTCTTTTTTATTTCTTTCTTTTCTTTACTTTGCACTGTGCATAGAAGGGGAAATGAGGATCCACAGCACTGGGCACTGATTTTTAACAACTACATGAGTGACACTGCTTTTTAAGAATAGGCCTCAGAAACCTGTTCGTGACTGATCCCTTTTTTATTGTTATTGGTTTGTTGCTAATGTTGCAATTGAATGTCAACATTCATTTCAAAAGAAGTTGCTATTTGATTTTGTGGTTTGTTTTGAAAATGTTCATAAACGTTGGATGGCGCTTTCACTTTAGTTTTTTTTTATTGTTGCTTTTTCAAATGATGAGATTTTTGATTTAGATGACGAGTCTGATGAGGTTTTTCTCATTGAAGACACAAACAATAAAATATTCCATTCATGCTTTTCTGAACTTTGATTATTTAGTCGCGTGTTTCTTTTTATATTGACATGAGAAAGAATAATTAGAAAAAGACAATCAAGATAACAATGTGATTGCACCTTCGAGTTTTTGAAGAAAAACAAATTACATAATCACTGTTTTTCCAGGATTATCAGTCGATAATTCGTTACTTCTTTTGAAAATGAAAGTGTGCTGTTCAAATGGTTGTTTGCTTTGCATAAGATGATATAATTAAACATTTTCAATAGACAAGCATATGTCTGATTTTTTTATGAATGAAGAATGTTTTTGTCTGATGCAAGTGATTAACTTTAATTGGTGTTGCTAATAATTGGATCTCGCGATCCTTGATTTCAAAAAGGTAACAATTTTTTCGAGGAAGAATCAAGTCTTCAAGTCGTGGAATATGCATTTACTCAATTTTCGGGTCATCATTGTATGTCTACGATGTATGTATATTGCATGAAACTAATGAACTTGATATGTACTCAAGCACATTTAGTTGTTTATGATGATTAACTTTTTATCACGACGGTCAACTTATTTGTATTAGTTGTTTACTATTACAAAATTTGATGATAACTGCCTGTGACAGGGCTACTTTTAATCTGATACAACTATTTGTGAAAAAAAAATTGAAAAAGAAAAATGTTTGAATCAACTTAAGAACAATGAATCTTGTTAAGGTTAACAGGTTAATTGAAACCAATTTAACAAATAATTACGTACCTGGTAGTTTTTTGTTGAGCACATGTTTTCATCCGGTGTTTTTCTTGTTTATGCTATTTTTTTTTTTGAAGATTTTTTTGATCTCAATATGATGATTTATTTCTACACCAAGATCTCTGAATTATTTTGATGAAGAGACTCTAAAAATATAAACGATTTGCATGTCAGTCTGATTTCTTTTGCAATATTTTTGCTAGAACTTAGAGAAATAGGGAACTTCAAAAAGAAAATAGCACCTTCAAAAATTACATTCGGTACGAACATGCACTCTTAATTGTAACGCTCAGAGATTTTGGTTTGCGAGTGAGCTGCTGCCTCTCAGATGATACCATTGTCTACCGATAATCTAGAGTTTGTGAAATCTTTTTCCAATTGACAATGACACCTTCTTGTGTTCCTTGAACGTCTCGTCGGAAACGCTGGCGCAAAATTGGTCACCTGACTTTTTAGCATTTTGAACATAATTTCTTTTTCAAAATTTGGAACTATTTCAAAAAAACGATGAGCTAGCTGCAAGCTGAGCGATTAATACAGTGTCACAAGATAGCCCCCCCTCGTATTACCAATATAGCCTTAAATAAACAAGAACCAGACCAAAACTGTAATCAAAGTTACAAACTGATATAGCCATGCCAAAGGAAAATCTGATTTTTAAACTGGACAATTTGGAGTACCAGTACCATCATTTAAACAACTCTTTGGAGTCTTTTGACCCAAGATTGAACACTACGCGGAAATTTTTTACAATGAAAGGGAAAAACAACATCAAGAACTTAGATAAGAAATTGAATAGCACTACAGTGGCTGAGGTCGAAGCTAAGCTGAACAAACTGAAACACCAGATTGTCACAAACAAGATACATCATTTGGAGAAAAAGTTGTTTTTAAACTTGGAAAAATATTACACGGCTAACAGTGCTAAATCTGAGTCTGAATCATCAAAGAGTGCTCTTTCTCTGTCTACTTACAAACACATAACCAAATCCAAAATTATCAAATTATGCATGAACAAGCTTTTGAATAGCAAATCGCTAAAGCAGGATCCTCCAACGTGGGTTAAAGAGCTGGACATTTATGTTCCGTTTTCCGATGCACAAAACTTGGACAACCCTTCCTATGTTTACAAAACATACTTAAGTAATAACAAAGAAGCTAACAAGTTTTTTTCAAAGTTTGCTGGGGATAAAAAGCAGATAAAACTTTTCAAAGAGTTTGAAAATGGGATGGATGTTTTTTTGAATATCAATAAAGGGAAACATGACGATCAACAAGAAGAGCAGGTAGTGCAACCAAAAAACAATTCAAACAAAGCTATGAGCAGTGAGAAATACGAATCTAGCGGAGACGAGAGTGATGAAGAAGGTCAAGAAGGTGAGGTTGATGAGGATGCATTAGTTGCTCAGTACGAAGGTTTGGTCGCATTGTCTGAAGATGAAGACAGTGGTGACGAGCGTGGCTTAAGAGACGATGTTGACTATAATGAAGTGACTGATCTGGAACCAACCGAGGAAGAAGAAGAAGATGCAAGCGATGACATAGAACTTGGTGAAAGCTCTGATGAAGAGGAACAGCCTTTAAAGAAAAAACAGAAAAAGAGTAGTGCTGAGAGCTCTAATGATGTTGATGCTCAAAAAAAACAAAAGCAAAAGCAAGAAGAGAAAGAAAAAAAACAAAAGAAAAAAATTGCATTGCCTGCATTAGAGTATGGTTTCCTTGATCAAGGTGAGTTTGGCAATGGCCATGACAGTAATGACAATGCCAGTGATCTTGATGATCCGTTTTTTGATAGACCAGAACCAAAGAAACAAAAAAATAGAAAAGGTCAAAGACAAAGAAGATTGATCTGGGAAAAGAAGTACGGGAAGTCAGCTAACCACGTCCAAAAAGAGATTGCTAAAAAGAGAGAAGAAAGAGAGAAGAGGCAGAAAGAGTTTGAAGAAAGGGAAGAGAAGAGACAACAACGGGTAAAAGAGCAATTTGAAAATGATAGAGCCAAGTATTTGAAAAAGAAAGACTACGAATCGAAGGAATTCCATCCTTCATGGGAGGCCAAGAAGGTTCAAGAAGAGAAATTGAAAAACGTCAAATTTAGCGGTAAGAAGGTTGTTTTTGACTGAAGGGACTGCATTGTATCCATTGAGAGCCATTTGAGACAACATCTCAGCATATCTCTACTGATGAAAGTTGGTTATTTAAGAATGTTCGCGTAATACATATAGCCATATATATATATATATATATTGTTAAAAATAATAAATATTGATTTTCTTGTGTCCAAAAAAAATTGGTGATAACGGTAATATACAAGATCAATAATGGAAGTAAAATAAAACCTAGTGTTTATCTTGATTTTTAATCAAAGTTTATGCTTTGATTTCACCAGTCAATGGATCTCTTCTTTTGAATGTCAAGAACAAGTCATCTTTTGGGAAAATGGTGGCAAAAACTTTGATGGTTTCACTCAATGGAGTGACTTTGTGTTCCCAGTTGGTTTCCAAGGCAAATTTACCAATCAGCCCGGCAAAAGTCATCATAACGTATTTTTGACCCAAACAAACGTGTGGACCGGAACCGAAAACCAACCAGTTCTTTTTAGCTTCACTGGCTGGAGAACCTTCAACCCATCTGTCTGGAATGAATTCATCTGGATTTTCGTAGACTTCAGGATCGTGCAAAGCAGGGTATAGAGTAGGAATCAACATAGAACCTTTTGGAGCAGTGTAGTTTGGAGCAACAGGGAACTTTTGTTTGACGACATATGGAACCATAAGGACTGGAGGTCTGTATCTCAAAGTTTCTTTGACGACCATGGTGGTGTACTTCATTTGATCAATCAATTCTAAACTCAATGGGACATTTGGATCGTTGTTTCTGATGGCTAATTGCTCTTCTCTGATCTTGTTCAAAACATCAGGTCTATCAGCCATGATTTGGAACAACCAACAACACAAAGAAGAAGAGGCATCTTGACTGGCAAATAAGAAAGTGAAAATAGCTTCACTCATTTCTCTGTTAGTGAATTCTCTGTGCATAAATTTGGCGTCTTCATCATTGGAGGTCTTGGAGTCGTGGATCAGCTTACACCAAGCATCCAAAACACAAACAGGTTGAATACCCTTAGCAGCGTTGTCTTTAGCCATTTGAGCACAACCTTCAAAAATTTTCATAGTCATGTCAGCAACTTTTTTACCGTACCAAGTTTTGGTGTATGGGATGATGATTGGGAAGTTGACCAATTCCAAAGCAGCAGTAACTAAGTAGTAATCATCAGCAACTTTTCTGATTTGGTCTTCGGTAATGTAATCACCACAAAAAGCTTTCAAAGATAAAGCACACATAATTTCTCTCATTTCGTGGAAGTAAATCTGAGGTTTGTAATCGTTTTTAGCAGAGTATTGAACGAATTTTTCAATGTATTTGTCCATGACTTTTTCTTGGGATGGCAAGTACTGCGAAAGAGCTTGCTGAGTAAACAACCCGTTCAAAGATTTTCTATAGTCGGTATGTTCCTTCCCGTCAAGGAAAACCCAATTGGAAGGTCTCAAAATCTTAATGGCAACATCAACAACACATGGTTTAACGTATTTTGGACTTTGTAGAATCTTTCTTGCTAAATCTCTTGTACTGGCAATGATAACAAATTTATGGAAAATGGAAACACAAGACAATGGACCAGAATCCCATTTGGCTTTGTATTCTTCGAATTTTGGATCCAAACTTTCTAAAAATGGACCAATAACCGGCCAGATCTTGTAGTTTGGACCAGCAATAGAGCCTTTTTTGATTTTATACGAGATTTGATCGTAAACCAAACCCAAACATAGAATAGTGATGAAAATTTTCCAGTAGGAGATTGTTTCCAAGGCATGGAAAATGTTGGAGGCAACGTTCCCAGATTGGACTGTGGAACTGAAAGCACTCTCTGTAGCGTTAGCAATGATGTTTTCAGTGGACTGTAGGATTTCAGACATTTTTGATGTGTCTTTGTACGTATTTTCTTTCTGCTGCGGAAGAGAGACAACAAACAATCACCTGTGAATTCAGCTGAACAAAAAAAAAAAAAAAAAAAAGAGAGTAGATGTGGTTCTTCACCTGAAAGTTAGCTCTTTATATATCTTGAAGCCAGTGCTCGAAACAATATAAAATACAATCGTTTAAGAGACATACCTTCTGGCACAACAAGAGTTGTGAACGTTACATGCGATATAATCCATCATCGTATG
Organism: Hanseniaspora vineae; assembly: GCA_000585475.3. Classification (NCBI taxonomy): domain Eukaryota; kingdom Fungi; phylum Ascomycota; class Saccharomycetes; order Saccharomycodales; family Saccharomycodaceae; genus Hanseniaspora; species Hanseniaspora vineae. The sequence goes on from JFAV03000042.1 coordinate 66,708, forward strand.
AACAAATGCGACATACTTTTAAATAGTGCTTAAGAACAAATCAAAGACATTGCAACAGCTCACACGAAATCTTTGTGGAAATCATCAGAAACCTCTGCGTGATTTCCAATTGAAAGATTGTTAAAACTTGTAATTGAGAATAAACAACGATATAAGCTGATCATTGATTGGTAAAAATGTACTCTAGATGTCAGTCGTTTTAGGCTCGAGAGAGGCATCGTTTAAAAAAAAAAAAAAAAAAAAAAAAAAACAAAAAAAATGCTGCACAGAAAAGAACAAGAAAACCCGCAACATGAAAAAACCGAAAAAATTCTTTGTGAAATTTTAGAGTCCCGAGAAAGTCTTTTCTTAAACGACATAGAAATGCTTGTAGAATGCCAAAGAAAGGTTTATAGATGCTCTGCAAGAGATTTGGTGGTTTCAGTACAATTACAGAAACTTAAACGAGTGCCTGATCCTTTAAGGAACACAAACTGCATCATGTGATACAAACGTGTCGTTTGACTTTTTGTGCCACAGGATAAAACGTTAAAACATTTCAGAGCCACAGTAAGAGACATATATAGAGTGTCATGAGCTTTTTTTAAAAATACACAATCGTGATTTGCTATTTCACAAACGACAGAGCTTATGCATGAGAAGCAATCATATCGCTTTTGTGTGGAGATACAGTTGTTAGCGGGGTTAAAATCCTGCTTAATGGTAGAGGTAAGGTACGAAAAACATGTTCAGAAGTTTGAAATTGTCATATTTTCGAACAAGGAAAGCTTTCACTTTGGGCCTACTTTTTTTGTTTGCAGTATAGTGTTAGAAGTATATGTCCTTAAGAAATGTTTGTCATTACTAATCATTAACGACTAATGTAAGTTTTGAGTGTAAGCCATAAAAAAACGGTTGTACTTTAAGATATGACACTTTTGTTATATCTCAAGTCTGTATTCAATTTCAAGCACATATTAAAGTTTACAAAAAAAATTAACAGCCCGAGTAAACGAATTCGTTTGTCAACATTAGTCCTAAATGCATTTTTATAATACAGTTAAATAATACATACAAAGTCACTTATAAATTATTTGTTAACCAAATAAGGCATTTATAATAAGCCACACTTCAAATCCCATCAAAAAAAGAAAAAATCGCTCACTTCAACAAGCCATCGTCAATGTAATCATCCGGATGTGTGCTATATTTTTTATTGGTTCTCTTTCTTGTAAGATCGGCAAGTGATGGGCGTTCGTGCTCCTCGTTTACAATCACACTTTTGGTTCTATGAACGCTGCCATTTATTCTGTTTTCATCCCTTGAGCCTCCTAGTGAAACCTCCTGTTCACAGCTTGGGCAAGCGTTTGCATACAAGTGCCTATTAGTAGTTTCGTTTCTAGGAATATGATTTTGAGAGTGCATTTCTTGGTTGTTTTGATTTTTAAAAACCGTGGTTGATTCCTTGTTTCCCTCCATTTCTTTATGCAAATCTTCAATCTCTTGAAGTAACAATTTCCGACTGATTTCAGCCTTTTTACGTAACGAAACTTTTTCTCTCATATCAGTAACGGTTTTCAAAAGATCTGAAAGCTCTTCGTTCTCAAATAAAAGAATGTCATTTTCAGTTGGTTTGCGAGATGACGTAGTGGAAGAAAGATTGCTTGCAGAAGACTCGGCATACACGCCTTGGGTCTTAGAAGCAACACGGCCGTCTACAAAATTGGGAACTTTGTTGTTTTTAGTGCAGTCCTCCAGGTAGTTCATCAATGTATCGACTTTTTGCAAAAGTTTGCTCACTGTGCCGTCTGTATTCTTTGAGTCATTGTTGATTGGACTGCGTGATTTGCTGTTTTTCCGTATTTTCAAAGATTTTTGAGTTGAGTTTTCTGAGGTTCTGTTTTTGGTGCTTCCGGTGCGGTGCGAGTTTTCCCCAATGTCTGAGTCATAGTCATCTGAGTTTTGCTCGTTATAATAGCCGTCTTCGTCTACTGGCGCTTCACTCTCATTGTTTTCATCTAAGAAATCAGCTTCAGAGTCATTTGCTGCACTGTGTTTGCGATCTTCAAAGTACTTTTTCTTTGATCTTTGATTTGGTCCATTGCGCAAAATATGTTTTCCCGGAGTACTCTGCATAGACTTGGTATTCGAAATTTCTAATTTTTCAGTCAATAGTTCAATTTTTCTTTCACGAGTTTCAAGCTGGTCTTCAAGATCACTCAACTTTTGCTTTTGAGTCTTGATAGTTGTGTTTTGGGCATCAATGGTTTCTATGTGGTCTTTGATGGTGCTTGCCTGATTTTCAATCGACTTGGTCTGGTCTTGGATAACAGTTTCATGGCTTGTAATCGTGTTTCTCTGCAGTTCAATCGTTCTCTCCTGGTCAACAATTTTGGCTTCTTGGTCCTGAATGACGTTCTCCAAATCTCTGATAGTTTTTTTCAAGTCATCCTGTCTTTTATCGTGTGCACGACGCATATCATTGTCTTCCAATTCCAAGTTATCGCACTTGTTCTTGTAGCTTTCTAATTTCTTCTTCAACAAGTTACAAAGGGACTCTAGCCCGTCAATTTTCTGAAACAACTCAGATTCACGTACAGTTGCAGTTTTTTTGAAATTTCTCAACTCTTCCATGATCCGTGCGTTGTCTTTGTAGTCTGGCACCACAAATTCGTCATTGTTTTCGTTCAAGCCACGATGGAATCCACCATCGTTCAGTGGACGACTCGTGTATGGCATGTTGTTCATGCGATAAGCTGAACTGCCGTACGTGTTTGTATCTCTTGCAGAGGACTGCCAATTCCTTTTTGGAGAAGGAGAGTGATTCATGATGCAATGTTGCTGCTATTGTCTATTTGGTTGATGATTGTTGTTGCACCTTTGGTTAAGCAAAGCGATGTAAGTGATGTGATACAAGCTTGTGCACAAAAGTCATTCCCTTCAAGCATCTGGAAAAACAAATGACTTTTTTGTGAAACACGAAAACACGAACTTGTATATTATTTCGCTTTTTGTCTCTGTGCACTGTACACAAAGTCTGATAATTTCGCGGTGCGCGTACTTTCCTAAAGATGTTACACAAAAAGGCATTTGATTAAAACTAGAAGCAAAAAAATTTCACTTGACTATATTTTTATTTCAGCGTCTCACCTAGACTAAGGCTATGAGCAAAAAACATAACCCTGTTCATCACAAGCTAGTAGATAACCGAGCTTTTCACTCATGTCTGTTTTAGATGGATGCGTATTACTATTGTATATAAACGTGTACGTTAATAACAAATCAATAAAACGATTTGATTTATAAGTATGCTAAGATGACGGAGCAGACCACAAGAAAACCGCACCACGCACGAGTAAGCTTACGGCAGTTGCACACAACAAAGGAGTCTGAAAGGCTCAGTGTTTTGGAGGCATGTTGGTAGATTGGAAGGGCATGCTTGTGTTTTGAGAGACGTTCATTGTTTGAGCCTGAGGAGCCATCGGTGTAGCATTTAAATTGCTTGTTGGTTGCGGAACTTTCATGAAGGGGTCGCCCAACAAAGTGGAAGACCGAGACCCACTGGTATCGCTGAATGAGGAGAACTGCGAGCGCGGGTTTGTTTGGTGGTGAATAACTTGTGGATGCTGCTGTGGTTGCTGTTGTGGTTGCGGTTGTTGTTGTTGCAATTGTGGTTGTGGTTGCTGCTGCTGCTGCTGTTGCTGTTGCGGTTGTTGCTGAACAGAAACAGAAGGCACACTCATTGGCGGAATCATGATGTGAGATGTTGCCGGAGCTGTTCCTCTGGTGATGGTATCTGCTGACCGAGGAGCTTCAGATGCAGATAACGACGAGGGAACAGGGTTGTAAAATGGTTGCGAGTGCATGGACTGACCCAGTTGTGAAGAATGACCAAGTTGCGGGTTTCCACCGTGTTGGCCCATTGGCTGGTTCATCGACTGTCCCAGAGAAATTCCTGCAGTGTAATATTGGCCTGGAATTGGTAACGATGGCAACAACTGTGGAGGACTTACCCCACCAGCAGTGTTATGAGATCGTTCAGTTTTGATCTGAGTGTTTGGGGCTGCCAAAACGGGCAAAGTTGGTGGTGGGAGTTGGTGATGTTGTTGTGGTTGCTGGATGGTTGCAGCAGAGGGGAAGGACAAGGCATTTGTTCTTGGTGTCGAAATGATTGTTGTTGCGGAACTTGGATTCAAAATCATGTTCGAGTTAGTCATTGCTGGTGTCGAGTGTTGTTGTTGTTGTTGCTGCTGCTGTTGCGGCGGTTGATTGTACAAGTATGGAGTTTGAGGAGTTGCAGAACCTTGATTTGGAGGCTCTTGTTGATGCTGTTGCTGTTGCTGTTGCTGCTGCGTGTACACTGGGTGTAGGCCGTGATGGTATGCAAAACCATTTGGAGCTGTTGTCGTTGACGATGTTGACGAAATCGAAGAGATCGAAGGAACACTAGAATGGTGTGGCACATTTAGCGGATGCAAAAAAAGTGGGTTAGAGTGTGTTGTTTTGTATGTGTTTGTTGAACTGACATTTGAAGTGATACTCTCACCTGTGTGATTTGCTCTCAGAAGACTGTGTGGGTTTGTTCTTGTACCTGCACCTGGAGGCGTAATCCTGGATCCGGTGTTGGAGTCTATGTACGGTGGCGACTGGTAGCTTTGGTTTGTGTAGTAAATATTGTTTTGAGTGTTGGCGTTGCTGACGGTTGCATTTGCGGGTTCGTGCGCCTCGCTTTCTACAAAACTTTGCTCGTTAGTTCTTGGGCCTGCTGGGGTAGACACGGATGAGTGTGTTTGTTGATGTATCGTACTAGCACCGCTGCTGCTATTATTAGAAGCAGCAGTGGTGGTAACCCCGCTACTACCACTGTTTATATGCCCTTGTTGTATATTTTGGTTTTGTAGATGCTGATTAACACTTTGGGTTAATGACTGTCTGTTCAGTTTCGGGTTGAAAATAATGTTTTGAATATCTTTAACAAACAACGGAAACAAAAGGTCAACAATTTTTTCTCTCTTGGCAATCAAATACGCTCTTTCAAAAGGGATCCAAACCCCTTTCAAATTCATGGACCCAATTTTCACCACATGTCTGACTTTTTCACTTTTCAAAATCCCATCTCTTCTTCCTCTAGTCATCTTGGTCACGTTCAACAATTTGGTCCCGTTGATCATGTCATTATCTGCTCTTCTAACAACACTTACTTTGTTTGCTTCCACTTGGTAACAAACCGTGTTTTCGTCTTCCCAAATTGTAGTAATTACTTTTGGATCAATAGGCAAAAAAGAGCCTGAAGTAGATGGTTCATTGGTATGAGCAGAAACACTATTTATTGTGTTAGAACGAGTTGGCATTGCTGATGGACTGCTAGAAGCCGTCAAACCTTGCACTGTTGTGTTTTCTGGTACAGCTTGCAAATTCTGCACATTATGGACACTCTGCATTGGCTGAACAATTAAAGGCTGCAATACACTTTGTCTTGGAATACTGCCGTGGATTTGGTTCTGTGAATTATTGTTATTATTGGTAGAAGAAATATTAGGATTAGTAATGGCAGGTGCTCCGGTTGTGGAGTTAGGTGTATGTGGATAGCCCTCTAATGGACCTGATCTGGAATGACTCATGTTTGTGATGTAATGGGTATTAGGCAACACAGGCATAGGTGGAGGCGATCTGATTGACGAATTTCCTTGCAAATTTTGACCGTTGTTCACATTATTATTCATGGTGTCATTAGTGTATACAAACGAGCTATCTTGCACAGCACTCAACGGAGGCAATCTGACACCGGTGTTGTTATTGTTGGTGTTGTTATTGTTGTTGTTGTGAATATTATTATTATTATTAGTAGTAGTAGTAGTAGTAGTAGTAGTAGTGCTATTATTGCTTGGCATTCTACTCAGCTCTTTACTAGGAGTTTTGTATGAATCATTAGTTGCATACGTGGCATACCCCTGCTGGACCTGATACTGTTGCTGATTTGGATACTGCGGTTGATTAGTATATTGTTGATGAACAATTTGTTGTGGTACTTGCTCTTGCACCACTTGTTGGGACACCTGCTGAAGCATTTGTTGTGGCATCTGCTGATGCACTTGCTGAGGTACCTGTTGAGGCACCTGTTGAGGCACCTGTTGAGGCACCTGTTGAGGCACCTGATGATACACCTGTTGAGGCACTTGCTGGGATGTATAATTTTGTGGCATTTGCTGTTGCACTTGCTGGGTCATCTGCTGAGGCATCTGTTGGGACATCTGTTGGGGCGCATTTTGGTTACCTGTAACATATTGCTGAGTATAAGACCTATTGGGATCTGAACTATTCATTCCATTTGCAATATTTGAGGTTCCATTTGTATTGCTTACCTTCCCAGTAGATGCCGTATCTTGAGGTTGTATCATTGGATTATGGTACGCTTGATACATTGTTGATCTGTTTTAATTGCCTGACTGTTTGTTTCGTATGTGATTTTAGATTTCTTTTAGGAATTCCTTTTTCGCTCTATAAGTCTTTTTTTTTTTTATTATTTTATTTTATTTAGATATTTAGAGAACAAAATTGCTGTTTTTGTGTAAATTCATACGTTGCGCTTCATGCAAATCAAGATCTAACGCTCAGATCAACTCAAACCCGCCCTAAAAAAAATAACTTTATGTACAAAAGAAAACGATTACCTAGCAAATCTTAAACCTAAATTTGAATGCATATATATATATATATATACTAACCAAAGATGTTAGAAGTCAAATAATGTGTTGCAAACCAAAATTAAATCATTAAATGATTAAAGAAGAAGAAGAAGAAAGTTGTTGTCGATGTTGTTTGATATTTTGCAACTTTACCTCAATCTTGATATCACGGAAAACTGCATAAATTTGTCTTTTTTTTCGCCTTTTTTTTAACAACTTCAATCTGTCTCCGGTTCTGTCTGTTTTTTTAGTTTTTTTTTCTTTCATGTGTGGTTTTGTATTATTTCATGTTTCTTTTGAATGATTGATTGATTGTGTGTTTGCATGCATTTTCATTGTTCACAATCTGTATTATTTTTTTTTACATTTCTTTCTATTGTTTTTATTGTTTCAATTCTTTTCTTACCCATGTTTGTACTATTTTTACTATATTTTTGAACGTTGTTCTTTTTTTTTTTTTTTTTTTTT
>JFAV03000042.1:76240-168845 GCA_000585475.3 Hanseniaspora vineae
AAAAAAAAAAAAAAAAAAAAAAAAGAACAAAAAGAACGAAAAAAAGTTATGCAGGAGGGAAGAGGATAGTTTTGAGATACAGAAAGTTAATTAATGCAGGAAGGTAAAAAAGAACTCTTTTGAAAAAGTACTAGAAATGTTTCAAACGCCGAATAAATTTCCATATTTACGATAGAAAAAAAACATTGATGCGTTGCATCGAAAATGAGAACTGTGCTCAGTTCTGGGGCTATTATCGGTCCTGGTATAAACAATGAATAGAATTATATTAGTATCAAATGAAACAAAAGAAAACAGTAAAAAGAACAAACACAGAGATGCAGGTAAGTCAGGTCATTCATGAAAAAGAAGAAAAAGAAAAAAAACCTCCGTAATATCCAAAATTCTAGCTTATAACCTTCCCGTGATATAACCACCGTCAATTGTTTCCAAAAGTGGAAAAGATAGAGATGAAGATATCGAGCCGCTAAGGTTCTGACCGTAATTAAACCGTTTTAACTTTTAAGTTTTTTATTTTGAAAGTGAATACCACAAACCATTTGGTGGAGTGAGAGAACATATATAAAGTAATTGATTGAGTGTGTCAGAAAATAAGCTGCTGCAACAATAGATTGACAGGTGATCGCTTTAAACAAACCTTACTTTTTGTTTTCATTTGTTTCATCAAAGTATTTGGTGGTTCTCAAAGATCGATAAAAACCTGTACTATAATTGAAAATTATAGATTTCAACAGTCAGTACAAGATACCGTCATTTCGAAAAACTAGAGAAGGCTAATTTTTTTGTTAAAAGCAATGAGGATCTGAAAGATGTAAATCACTAGCAATTCCATACCGAAGTTTGAAAACAAAGGACAAAGCTGTAACTTTGATTTCCACAGGAATGGGTATAATAAGATATGGCGGTATGATTGACACACTTTGGTATTCAAACTATAGTTCCAAGTATTTTTGCAGAATCTCGTCATACCTAACATAAAAAAGATGATCAAAGATCACCATCAAAGATCACCATCAAAGATCACCATCAAAGATCACCATCAGAGATCACCATCAAATATCATTTTCTTTCACATGCATATATATATATATTGGTTGTGATAGTTTATTCTCTCTTTTATTCATTTATTTGATAAAACGTTACCCAGCATTTTTAAGCTAACTATATTTACCCGACACCCGTAACATAATATAAATAAATAATCAGTTATTTTGTGTCGGGTAAACTGATATAAATAGAAATTGCCTTCCGTTCCCATTCCCATTCCCATTCCCATTAGATTGCACCTCAGAGATGAAAGAAAAATTTCTTTTCCTGCTTCTTTTTTCTCTCTTTTTTTTTCTTTCTTTGATTAAACTTTAAAAGATGGAGTAATTATATGCATAATAAGTGCATATACGCTGTATACACAAACACCGAACAGAAAAAGTGAGAGAAAAAAAAAAAACATGTTTTTTTCCAAAAGTGTAAATAACAGGAGAAAGGAGAAAGGAGAATTTTTGATATTAGAATGCAAGGATTTGTTTCTATTCTTGGAGATGCTTGATCAGTATGATTTGATGTTTCATCTACGTGAATCAGAAGCGGATAAAGCTATCTTGAAACTATAGTTACCCAAAGCAAACCAAAAACTAAGCAACAGAATCAAAATTACAAGAAAAATGGTGCAGCTAACAATACAGAACAGATTATTTTTCTCTTTTATGCTTGGACTTCTTCTATGCGTGAGACTTGTAAGAGCGGATGTCAGCATGGTGAAACCACAAACAGGTGCAACATACACTGTTTCTGGGACCAGTGTAGATGTTGACGTGATGTGGGAAGACGATGGGAACTCGCCTACGTTGGACGAAGTCTCCTTGTATACATTCACTTTGTGTTCGGGTCCAAACTCAAACATCGAAGCCATCAAGACATTGGCAACGAGAATCAAAGCATCCTCTATTACAGACAACACATACACATTGACCATCCCACAAACACTGTCTGAAAATGGGGTCTACTACGTGCAAGTGTTGGCACAGGGGACATATGGGTATACGATTCATTACTCTGGGAGATTTACATTGAAAGGGATGACCGGGACCATTGTGGCCAGTAGTGCCGGGGCAGTCTCAACACCACCAGCTCCACAGTATATGATTACTCAGGGAACAAATGCAAAACCAACGATCAATACAGCATGGTTTACTATTCCGTACACGGAACAAACGGGGATATCTAGATTTGCTCCAATGCAAATGCAGCCCCAATCATCAGTGGATTTGAGTAAGTACACTACATGGACAAGAAGATTTCCTACAAGTGCTGTGACTTATTATTCTACTTTCAGAAAAACAATGGACTGTTCAACAACTATCACTCCAGGTTGGTCATATACTTTGACCTCGGATATTAATTACCAAACAGCAGATTCGGGACCTGCAAGTAACGGTGGATGGTATGATCCAAAGGAAAGAATGAGTTTGTCAACGAGAAAGGTTAACGGGCATGCGGCTACTGCTTCTTAAGCGAAGCTAATACGAGCGCAGCAAGTGTTTGCGAAGCGAGTGTATGTGAGTATTAGCACGAACTTTACGAGAGTTCACTTTTGAACTCCACCTATCAACTTCATAATTATGTAACCTTACTTAAAAAAAAAAAAAAAAAGCTAAAAAGAAACTAAAAAAAAAAAAAGTACCTTCCCTTAAGCAGAGTTGGACAAACGTCTCTTGGCCAGCGATTTTGGTGTGATTTTTTGGTGTCCTTGGAACCTCTTTGTGACTCTCTTGGTCGAAGCGCGTGTGATATTGTGGTGTCTCTTGCTTGTGCACTGCAATTGGTGTCCGTTGTGCGTAATTTCACTTTTGTTAACAAAGTCTATAAACTCAGTACATTTGGCCTCGTCGTTCAATTCCAACACAACGGTGTTGCCAAACATCTTTGATGTGCCGTTGTTGCCGCATTTCTTGTGCTTGTATTTTAATCTCATCTGTTTGAACTCAAATTGCGGGAACGTTTGTGTCAAGTAACTTTCCACTTGTTCCAAGTTCTTGGTTTGCGAGTTGGAAGCGCTGGCAGATTCTTGTTCATCAGCACTCTCTTTTTGCTCGTCAAGGTAAAAATTGCTCAAAACGCACGATCTGCTGCATTGCTCATCGAAAAACTGTTTCATTCTGGTCTTGTCCATGAAAAAATCAATCTCTTCCATATTAACAGGTCTGATAAAATCTCTGTTTTGAGAGACTTGCAACTTCTTCGAATGCGAAACCAAAATGTCAGCAACTTTGTCAATAGGTCTCCATTTCTTCATACGATTAAAAGTCAAAATCGTAGTCAACGGTATCCACCCGCTCAACTCTGGATCACTGACGCTCTTGCTTTCGCGAATCAAGTTTTTCATGAAAACATCATAGGGCAAGTTGTGCTCACTAAAATAAAACTCAACCTGCTTCGCAATTGCGTCGTAGTCGGCCTCAGTGATTTCGCGACACCCAACAGACAGAGAACGCCTTATAGGAACTTGCGGCTTGTTATCAATCTCGTGCTCATCGCTTCCGTCATCGTCAATGGCATTATCACTGGCACTGACAACTTGATCTTGCGGGATTTGCAATTTTGGTTTTTTGAATGTGTTGGATTGGTCATTAACTTGGTTGGCAGATTCGCTTGTGCTTGGTGAAGTTGATTCTGATGACATAATAAAGTGACTTGAATGAAAGAGGAGTTTTGGTGATGTTTTTTTTTTTTTATTTGTTGCTTTAACAAGCTGAGCTTGGTGCGTTATCTTCCCTGATCTTTAAAAGCAAAGTGAAAATCATAGTAGACTTCATATGCTAACCAGGACCTTGCACTTCTCAGAATTTCAATCATCTTATCTTTTCAGCCCCGACCGACGAAGCTGACGAAACATCAAGAGCACAAAAACAAGCTCGACGAGAAAAAAAAAAAAAAAAAAAAAAAAAAAAACACGCTGCCAGAGTGACGCGGCCGGAAAAGGAATGAGTCCTGTGCCTCTTTCCTGAAAGTCCTCACCGCGAGAACAAAGAACAAGAAAATACAAACAATGCCAGACGTAATACAAAGAGGGCTTTAAACTAAAACGTGTTTCACTAGCTAAAAAATATTAGTACACATACCAATAACTAATAAATACTGGTACATATACTTTTCGATTTCTTTTCAACTTGAACACACTAAGGTAGTTCGTGCATGCGTTGTTTACGCAAAGATGTTGTCGTGATTGTCAAACTTTCCATTCGTAATCATTTCTTTCTGGAAGAAGAGACAGTGATGTTGTGAACTTCCACGTCAGCGGACACGGCAGTGGATTCGTTGTCAGAAGTGACCACTTCATCGTTTGCTGGGGCAGTGACATCAATAACGTCAACAGGCTCCGTCTCAACATCAGCAGTGTTACTGCTTCCTTGTTTTTTTGCTAACCAGTCCACGTATTCCTTAGGAACACCTGTGCTGTCAATTGGAGTTGAGTATCCAACATTGTTTTTCAATTCGTCGTTCATTTTTTTTTCGATTCTTGCAACAAATTCATTCATTTGTTCTTTTGTTTCAATGTTTTCAAGACTTTCTGGTGCCAAAACTTTGACAATGATTTCACCTCTGTTGAAGATCTTTAGCTTGTCGTTGTTGATCGTAGATGTGTTACTAACGACAACAGGAACAATAGGAATTTTCCCGTCTTTAGCCAACCAAAAAGCACCTTTTTTGAAAGGCAGCATTTTTAATTCAGTGGTACGAGATCTTGTTCCTTCTGGGAAAATCCACAAAGACCCCTTATTTTTAACAAGTCTTTGCAAACCTCTGTTCAATGTACTGACAGATTTGTCTCTATTGGATCTGTCCAAAAACAAAGTTCCACTAAGAGCCATAAACCAACCCAAAAGTGGAACATATTTTAAAGATTTTTTAGAAGTAACGGTACATCCTTGAGGGAAAGTTGATCCCAGCATCAAGATATCCAAAGTAGATTGATGGTTGGAGATAAAAATACATGGAGCGCTCTCGCTCAGGTAGTGTTTATTGATCACTTTGGTGCGGATCCCAAGGACAGTACCCATCACCAAATCAAAAGATCTTGCAGTAGACCATTGCGATAACCTTTTTTTCCCAATGATATTAAACACACAACTAATAACAACACCGTAAAAGGCACATCCACCTAGAAGGACAACGTAAGTAATAGATCTAAGGTGGTATTTCAACGTGGACAACACAGACATGACGAGTATGGAAATGTGGTTCTTGTGGATAGTGAGTCAAACAGTCGGGAAACTTCCTTGTTGCGGGCTAAGTCTTCCTAGTGATGTGTTTTGTTTTTTTTTGAACGTTTTTTGGATTTTATTTTTCGTAACACTCGTGCTCATTAGCATAAACTTTTAGCAAAATGATACATGTTCACATTGATGACAAAATTTTATGAGATGATCGATGTTCCAGAAATTCCAGAATGCAGCAAAAAAAAAAAAAACTCGGATGGGTTTTTTTCACTCTGTGATTTATGTCAGAGATTTACGCAGAAAACTCAAAAGGCGATAGTTTTTGTTGGGGAAATGTAGCAATGCTATTTCCGCAGAAACATTTTGGCGTGTGCCTTTGAATCTTTGAGGTATCGAATAGCTCCTTGTTGTTGTCATCAACCCAAGACCAAAACCGACCTTAATCAAACTACCCAACACGTCCTGAAATCAAAACGTTTACTGTGTGAGATTTCCGATGGATATTTTAAACCAATGCAAAATATACCCCCTGTCACATTTCTATAAGCCGTGCATGATCAAATGGGCTGATTTGCCCTCCGATCAACAAATACGTGGCGATGAGCAGCAAATAAACTCTCAACTCTCTAAAAATCCCTGGAACAAAGAAGAAATTTTTCGCTTTAAAAGAGTTAATAAAATCGTGCTCTCGAAATTCAACGAAAACGTCCATGTCAATGTCCAAACGCTCATTGACAACAACTATACGGAATGCGTGCTGAGGCATCTGCTTTATTCAATGATGAAAATCTTTGAGGAAGATATGGCTGATGTTCAGCGAGAAAAGGAACATTTGCAGGAAGACGTTGGAGAAACTGACAAGTACGTTGTGATACTCATTATAGACATATCATCCTCATGGCATACCATTTGTCCTGTAATGACACTGGACAAGGACACAGGGATAACTATAATAAGGCAAAGGTTTGAAACGTCAATAATGAGTGAGTTGTCTCAGCTGCTGAACTTCCTTTCCAGCACTGTTCTTGATATATCCAAGTTCAGGCAGTACTTGCAGAAAAACTATAATATTCCAGACTATTACCAACTGGGTGCCATCATTATTGACAACCTCTCTTATTTCAATTTTGATTTCTCCACAGTGGCGTCTACCTCTTCTCTGTCGCATGCAATCACACAAATGTTTAACAACTCTACATATCATCATTTTTTCCAACACAATTTTGGCGCAAAATCCTCTCCATTGGGAGCGGCAGATAATATGGAAAGTTTGAACAACTTGATGCATTTACTACATAATGTCAGACAGCAGTACGGGGCACTGGCCATAACGGTAAGTTTTGACAACAGGTTTTTTTGAAGCTTACTGTTTATATGGAACCCACTTCTTAAGTTTAGCATATATAACTACTTTCAAATAGTGACAAGATAGTGGTATGCAAGTCTTGATTATGCAATGTTGGTGATCTTTGCAAAATTGCATGATAAAGCACATTTGTATCTGTCTGCCTCTCGCTAAATTATCAAAATTCAGAAGATTTAAATTCCGTGATAGTTTAACGGTTAGAATTGGCGTTTGTCGCATGCCAGATCGGGGTTCGATTCCCCGTCGCGGAGATCTTTTTTTTTTTGCAGCTTGTTTTTATTTTTAGTAACTCTTTGCTAGTTTGGAGAGAATACAAGTTGGCAAACCACACATGTAAATGCACCTTCAAGTGGTGTTCCCAATGTTTCTTTCATTTTGAGTATCTGCTCAGCAAAATGATGTATTGCAGACTGAGTGTTTGTGATCTGCTAGGGATGAATTGTCTGTCGTCACATGATCAGCTCATTTTCAAAACTATAATTTGTTTACTTTTCAGTTGCCAAATTAAGTGCTTAAAACGTTTAAGCCATTTCAAGGAAATAATAAGACTCTTTGTCAAAAAGTAAACAAAGCAATGAAATTTAAGTTTTGTGGTTTGCTGGAGTATGATCAGTGCATTAGAGTAATCTTAATGCTTAATCTTTAATAAAGGATAAATCTGACTTAAAAAAATCTCCCTAAAAAATCTCCCTTAATCAGCAAAACCTTAATAACTAGTAAAGGAAATTTCTTGTTTGTTTATTTGTATTAGAAACATTACAAGAACAGTTTATCAAGTAATACAAGTTTGCAGCATGCCAGTAGTAAAATGACTTGCTGAAATTATATCAATGTTATAGACCTACGCTTTTGCTATTAATTTCCATAAGAATCTTTAATTTTACTCAATAACAAAAGAATAAGATAGAGCATAGTTTTTTACAATCCAGAAATAAGATCCGTGATAGTTTAACGGTTAGAATTGGCGTTTGTCGCATGCCAGATCGGGGTTCGATTCCCCGTCGCGGAGATTTTATTTTTTTGCCGCAAGTCACTCTGACTAAGGAGTGGGCATTGCATTACAGCATATCATTTTGTCAACCAAAAAAGTTGTATTTTCAGCTGAATGCTTCAAAGGACATATCCTCATAGCTTAGAAAGCCCTTTTCACTCTCAATATTAGATCCTTTTGGTTGAGATTTTGATACACGTTTTAGTAACCGTCAAGATACCCGGCCAGGTTTTGTAATTTTAACCTTGAATTTTAGGTTTTTCTTCCTTGGTTTAATGCAAGGATGAGAAATGACTAGCTAGTCTTTGCAAAGAAAATGGTCTGTGTGAATATTAAAAGCTTTCATTGAATATTCAGCTTTAGATCCGTCTTTCGTTTGGTAATATTCAAAAAAGAAAGAGAAAACGTATACATCAAACGCAAAAAACTTTAAGAATTATAGAAGCGCAAAGGGTGTTTATCTTTGTTCCAAGTTTTTTCTTCTTTTTTTTTTCACGAAACTTATATTTTTTTCTCCACCAACAGATCATCAATAAAACTACGCAAAATCATGTCTACCACAGCCACATCAACCGCTCCTACAAACTGGTCTGCTGTCATCAAAAGCAACATCCCAAACACCAAACTTAATGGAAAAACTACTAATGGAACTACACAAGCGGGAGTTTTGCACCACTCTGTAAAACAAACTAAAAAAACCAAGTCTGCTATTAATAATACGACCAGTGGTACCACCGATTTAAACACAAGAAACACCAGTCTAGAGAACAAAGAAAGTTTCAAGAGACCCAATTCAGCAAACGGACACAAAGCAAACTCTCCTTCTTCGCCGGGATCTGCTCATCACCAATCGAACGCATACAACAGCGACGAAATAAGGAGTTTCTTGAAGGGAAAAATGGAATACTACTTGAAAAAACAGAAAACTAGCAACTCAGTAACTGTACATTCTCCGTATATGCACACTGCTTCTTCTTCCACAGGCGACTCTTTCTTCGGAGATGATGATAATGACGATGATTGGGGCACCGCAGGAAGCAAAAAGAAAAATAAGAAAAACAAAAAGTATGTGATATTGAACGACGTTGGAAGATTTTTGCAAAACGGCAAAAAATAGGAGCACTAACTATAGAGTTTTATTCGCAGTTTATATAATGATTTAATACGATCTTTTCAAAAGAACATATTGATTTGGGTCTTGGTACCGTTACTGGACTGGAAAAATGGTAGCATGGATTTGTGCTAAGCATTCAAAGCACTAACGAAATTGAGAGTAATTGTACCGTAGACTTAATTTTTTTTTTGATTGCTATGACAATGCCAATGTGCGCTTGTCGTTCTTCTTCTGTTTAAGCGCCCGCTTTTTCTATCAAGTAAAAAATGCGTTTAGCCTAATTGATCGGCAAAAAAAAGGCGGTCAGAAATTTTCCACTACTTATCGCAGTTTTTTTGTTGAGCGATCGATTGCTGAGCCATTCTTGCCTTTGTTCAGGGTTTGTTCTTGTACTACGATCAAATGTTGTTTATATATCAGACATAAGGACCTTCCGACCATAATTTCACCCACGTTCTCAAACCAACTCATCAAACCCCCTGATTCAAAAGCATCAAAGCCCGACAAAAAAAGTCAACGCAAAAAAACATGTCAGCGCTTTCGAACTTGGAACACAATGCAACAAAACACATACGAGGGTTTTTGAAAAGCCACAAAACTGAGCACATCACTGTTTTCGGATATATAATCTCACTTATATCCTGCTTAAGTGCTGGATCTGTGATGATCATTTCGTTGTACAGCTTGACATGGCTTACAAAATATCACTACACCCCGTTGCAGGCCAACTTGATTTCTAGTGCCATCAACATTGGAGGGTACCTAACTCCCCCACTATTAGGTCTGCTATGTGACTCACACGGCCCAGTTGTTTTGTCGATGACATCCATCGTCACATACGTGCCCCACTACTACATTTTATCGAGATCAAACAGCGAAACAGATTTCAGGTTGATATTTTATTGTTTTTTCATGATCGGTATTGGGACGTCGGCTTTGTTCTTTAGTGCTTTGATTTCATGCTCCAAATTTTATCCTCAGTCAAAACTACTATCTATATCACTACCTACAACAAGTTATGGTATTTCATCAATTTGGCTAGGATACCTTGTGACACACATGGATTATTTTAAGATTAAGGAGAAATTGCAAAGTTTTGAAAACTACTTGAATTTGTCACATGTTTATTTCTTTTTCAGTTGTTTCTACTTACTGATAGGTGTTTTTGACTGGATCGCAGCTTCCATAGTTTCGAGACTTAAACATGAGCTTTTCCATGGTGGAAATAAACTGAAAAAACCTTTGCAAAGCCATCAGGAATCATCGCAACACCAAAATTACTCTAGTTTGGAGAATTCTTCAGAAACACTTCACAACGAAACAGAGCAAGAACCACTGAGACCTACCAAAACCAACATCAAGGGAATGATGCTAAGTTTTTACAAAGATTCCAGTGCTTATTTGTTGTTACTGGTGATGTTTGTGTCTATTGGGTCCATGGAAATGTACATCACAAACATGGGCACAATCACAGAACTATATGACCATGATGTGGTTAGTATAGCTGCGAAAAGTGAGTCCAACTACGACCCTCAAAAAACGTTGGCCACATTTTCAGTAAACTCAACAGCAATCAGAATAGTCATTGGTCTAGTAATAGATTTTTTCACAAGAAAACTTGGTTTCAAGAACGTGGAAATCACAATCATGTTTTTATTGCTCTTACTTGGGTTCTGCTCACAGCTACTAATGCTGACCTCCAATCGCTATTTGGCTCTTGCAACGTCAATGATGGGAATGACTTACGGTGGGTTGTTCACCACATTCCCAGTAGTGGTGTTATCTCACTGGGGGAGTGAAATTTTTGGGACTGCATACGGGTCATGCATGGTAGCCCCTGCTCTCGGGTCCACCACTTTTGGAATTGTTTTTGCTCGTATTTTTCAAAATAACTCTTGTTCTGTTGTTGATGATTCGTGTTCTTTCAGATGCATAGGACAGATGTTCCAGATAAATGCTATTTCGTTTATCTTCGCCTTGGCAGTGGCCACTTTCATCTACTTTGGCATGTGGAGAAGAAAAACTAAACAAACCGTTCATGTTTGATTCATTTTTTGCTAGGGACTTTTCATATAATTACATAGTGTGAAACTTTTTTTTCTAATCAAATAACTAAAACGTTGAAATAGTAACACAGATGTAAGCTCAAGAGCACTTTAATTAATTGAGAGTAAAGGAATACCCGGAACATTAGCTCACATGCCACAAAAATAAGTTTTTTTTTCCACGATCATCTTCCCCCTCTCTGTTCTAGCATTCTCATATTATATATTGTTTTGGTTTCGTGAATTTTTTCTTCAATTGTGTGTATCATGACGACGTGTTCTGTTTTTTTTTTTCTCAAATCTTTATTTTGAAGGTGAAAAATTTAACAAAGGAGATTTGAGATTTCGGGAATTTGAATATTCCATGCATACGTTTAGGTTTGTAAAAGCTTGTTGTTACTGGAGTTTTCGACTTAGCTTTCTTAAAAATGATTTCGTGATCTGCATATATCTCTTGCAGCTGAGTGTTACTCTTCAGAAGGCAGACTCAAACCAAGTTGAAAAACCTCACGAAAACATTGGAGTAAACACTAGCAAACACTAGCAAACACTAGCAAACACCACACCCGCAAAGCCAATTATTGCATACTGCGTCAGTCGTTTCACTCTACATATACTCCACCACACACACACACATATATATATATTCCTTACTCCAGGTTCTCGTGAATAACTCCCAAAAGTATACTAATCAAAAATGAGTTCCGCAACCAGCCAATTTTTAGAATTTTTTAAACCGTTCCAACCATACCTACCAGAAGTTGTTGCTCCAACTAGAGCCGTTCCGTACAAACAAAAGTTGATCTGGACTGGTGTGACCTTGTTGATCTTTTTGGTCATGAGTGAAATTCCCTTGTACGGGATTTTGTCTTCTGAATCAGCAGATCCTTTATACTGGTTGAGAGCCATGTTGGCCAGTAACAGAGGTACTCTTATGGAATTGGGTGTTTCTCCTATCATCACTTCCTCCATGATTTTCCAATTTTTGCAAGGTACCCAATTGCTGTCTATCAACAAAGAAAACAAAAAAGACAGAGAATTGTTCGAAGTCGCTCAAAAAGTTTGTTCCATCATTTTGACCTTTGGTCAAGCCATTGTTGTTGTTTTGAGTGGTAACTACGGTAAACCAAGTGATTTGGGTATCGCCATTTGCTTGTTGCAATGTTTCCAATTGATTTTTGCTTCTTTGATTGTCTTTTTGTTGGATGAATTGTTGACCAAAGGTTACGGGTTGGGCAGTGGTATTTCTTTGTTCACTGCCACCAACATTGCTGAACAAATCTTCTGGAAAGCTTTTGCTCCAACCACTGTTCAAACCGGTAGAGGAACAGAATTTGAAGGTGCTGTCATTGCTTTTTTCCACTTGATGATTGTCAGAAAAGACAAAAAGAGAGCATTGGTTGAAGCTTTTTACAGACCAAACTTACCAAACATGTTCCAAGTCTTGGCCACTATTGCCATCTTTTTGTTTGTTTTGTACTTGCAAGGGTTCAGATACGAAATCCCAATCAAATCTACAAAAGTTAGAGGTCAAGTTGGTGTTTACCCTGTTAAATTGTTCTACACTTCCAACACTCCAATCATGTTACAGAGTGCTTTGACATCTAACATTTTTTTAATCTCCCAATTGTTATTTAACAAATTCCCATCCAACCCAGTCATCAGATTGTTGGGTGTTTGGGGTGTTCAAAATGCTGGTGCCGGTAGCAATGGTCAAAAAGCTGCTGTCAGCGGTATTGCTTACTATTTGCAACCACCGTTTTCCATCACCGAAGCCATTACTGACCCAATCAAAACTGCGGTTTACATTGCTTTTGTTTTGGGTTGTTGTGCTATGTTCTCAACTACTTGGACCGAAATTTCCGGAACTTCCGCCAAAGACATTGCAAGACAATTCAAAGACCAAGGAATGGTTGTCAACGGTCAAAGAGAGTCCAACGTTTACAAAACTTTGAAAACCATTATTCCAACCGCTGCCGCCTTTGGTGGTGCATGCATTGGGGCTTTGAGTGTTGGAAGTGATTTGCTAGGTACTTTGGGATCAGGTACCAGCATTTTGATGGCCTCTACAACCATTTACGGCTACTACGAAATTGCTGCCAAAGAAGGTGGTTTTACTAAAAACTTGGTTTCTGGATTTTCTGAATTGATGTAACGAAACCAAAAAATAATTTGGTCTCTTTCTTTATCAGTTATTTCCACAATGCTTTTGCATATACCAATCTGTATAATGTCTCTTTCCAAGAGAATGTATAACTCAATATACCAAGTCAAAATTTGATACTTTTAGTTTCTTCTAAGTTCAAACATCTCTGCTTCAAGGGTTTTTTATATCATGTCTAGACCAACTAAGAAGTATCCAAGCTGCTATGGCTTCCATATAGCACGATACATGCACTGGTGGTTTAGTGGTAAAATCTAAGTTTCCCATACTTAGGCCCCGGGTTCGATTCCCGGCCAGTGCAATTTTGTTAATTTTTTTGTTTTCTTTTTTCTTTTTTTTGCATTGAAAGCTCAGCGTGATACAAATTTGATGATTAGTTCTGAGTGTTGCATGTAACGCAGGAAGAACTGAAAACACAGCGCTAAGCTTGTCCGATATGGAGCATAAACGTAAAACCTTAATTTCAAAAGGTCAACTCACAAAAAAAGAATGTGCAATTCAAAGTTTTTGAATTTAGTGTCGACCAAACCGTCTTATGTGTGCTAAAAAACCAAAAAAAAGAAATGCATCGGCCGGGAATCGAACCCGGGGCCCAACGATGGCAACGTTGGATTTTACCACTAAACCACCGATGCTTGTAGTAATTGATGTCATTTTTGTATTTATTGGAGACCCAACTAAAAAACACAGAGTATCAATTTACAAGCTTGGTCAAGCGAGTGTTTCCTGTATTCTAGCATCGCGTCAAAATGTAGCAAGCTCTCTTCAACCTTGCAAAGTAAATCTAAACGAAAACAGACTTCCTCACCAAAATCATCTAAATATCCAAGCAATTCACCAATACTATTTAAATGAGGCGAACAGTGGCAAAAAGAGGACTGTCTTTGATCAGCAACAGACGTTTTTCAGCCTTGAATTCCGCATCTGCTCACACAACTAGCTCCACGGATGCCATTCCAACGTTAACCTCTCTCTCAGCAAAATGGAAGGACAAAGTTTTGAAAAGTGACATAAAATTGGTGAAACTGAAAAGAAATGCGTCAGATCCTTCAACACAGGAATCGAGATACATATTGTCTATGTTCCCGTATCCATCGGGTATTTTGCATATTGGTCATTTGAGAGTGTACTCGATCAGCGATGCACTAAATAGATTTTACAAAATAAATGGCTACAAAGTTATCCATCCAATGGGTTGGGACGCTTTTGGATTACCTGCGGAAAATGCGGCCATTGAAAGAAAGATCAATCCTGCCGAATGGACAGCATCAAACATTGTCAAAATGAAGGAACAAATGGCTGAAATGATGATTGATTTTGATTGGAGTAGAGAGGTCACCACTTGTTCTCCAGATTATTACAAATTTACACAAAAAATATTTCTAGCAATGTTCAAGTATAAATTGGCCTACAGGAAAGAAGCAGAAATTAATTGGGATCCTGTTGACAAAACCGTTTTAGCAAATGAGCAGGTTGATTCAGAAGGAAGATCTTGGCGGTCCGGGGCCATCGTAGAAAAAAGGCTTTTGAAACAATGGTTTCTGGGTATTACAAAGTATGCACACGACCTTCAACACGACTTGAAATATTTGAATGATTGGCCTGAACATGTGAAAACAATGCAGAAAAATTGGATTGGGGAGTCTCACGGGACTCAAGTGCAGTTTTTACTCAAGTTAGATGACTGTAGTGTTGCCCCTGAGCTGGATGGCATCAAAAAAATTGTAACTTTTACAACCAGAGCAGACACACTTTTTAGCGTTCAATTTTTAGCGATTAGCGCTAATCATCAAGTAGCCAAAATATGCAGTAAGCACGACTCAAAACTGGCAGAGTTTATCAGAAGATGCAAAAACGACGAGTCTCTGAAAGACTCCAAAGAAGGTTACCTGATCAAAAGCGTCAAAGTTATGCATCCCTTGACCAAAAAAGAAGTACCTGTTTTTGTTGCTCCTTACGTGATTGATACGTATGGTGAAGGTGCAGTTATGGGATGTCCTGGCCATGATCAAAGGGACCACGAATTTTGGTTGGAAAATGCTGATGCGGAACATAAACATATAATTCTAAAATCCATTGAACCTTTGGATGGAAAAAAGGATGCTACACCATTCGTTTCCTCAGAGGGTAAATTGAATAGTTTATGCGATGCAGAGTTTCAAGGACTTTCATCCACCCAAGCAAAGTTTGCCATTACAAACAAACTTAGAGATTTGAAATTGGGGGAATACTCAACACAGTTTAAGATTAGAGACTGGTTAATTAGCAGACAAAGATACTGGGGAGCTCCTATCCCTATCATTCATTGCAAGTCATGCGGCCCCGTGCCTGTTCCTGATAAAGATCTTCCAGTTTTGTTACCTAAAGTTGAAACACTTGTTTCCAAGGGCAACCCTCTTGTGAGCATTGATGAATTCAAAAATTGTAAGTGCCCAAAGTGTGGGTCTGCAGCTGAAAGGGAAACTGATACTATGGATACTTTTATGGATAGCTCTTGGTACTTTTTCAGATACATCGACCCACATAACACAAAAATGCCATTTTCAAGAAAGGCTGCTGACCAACACATGCCTGTGAATATGTACATCGGTGGAGTTGAGCACGCCATTTTGCATCTTTTGTATTCGAGATTCATCTCCAAGTTCCTGACTGAACTAGGCTTGTGGCCAAAGGGTTTTGAACATCACGGCGAGCCTTTCAAAAAGTTGGTCACACAGGGTATGGTTCATGGTAGAACATATATCAATCCGGCTAATAAAAGATTTTTGAAACCGGATGAACTTGATTTTTCGAAAAACTCTTTGGCGCCAATAGTCAAAGAAACAGGGGTGCCGGCAACCATTGCTTATGAAAAAATGTCCAAATCCAAGTACAACGGTGCTGATCCACAGGAATGCATTGAAAGACACGGTGCAGATGCAACAAAAGCACATATGTTGTTTCAAGCCCCTATTAGTGATGTTTTGAACTGGGATGAGTCTAAAATTGTTGGTGTAGAACGTTGGCTTCAAAAACTATTAAAATTAGTCTCCGCTCTACCGAGATCGACAAGCTTAACCTGGGATGCTGAAGGCATCTTTGACATGAGCACGCTCACATTTTTACAAAACGACAGCGAAGTTAAATTTCACAATGAGGTTCAAAAATTAGTGTCTTCAATTACAACAAGTTTCAGCGAAACATTAGCTTTGAACACAGTGATTTCCGACTTTATGAAATTGACTAATCTGGTTGAAGACGCATTAAAAAACAGTGACATTTCAGAAGACATAAAGCTGAAAACCATCATTAAACTGATAAATATGATATATCCGGTCACACCTTGTGTGAGTGAGGAAGCTCTATCCATAATTTGCAAAACTCAAAAATGGGACTTCACAAATTTTTCTAGATCGTGGCCGGATGCTGAACCAATCAAAGCTTCGTCTAAGGTGAAATATAACATCGTTATTAATGGTAAAATGAGATTTGTTTTTGAGAGTGACAAGAATTTTGTATTGCTGGAAGATAGTGCTATTGTTGAAACACTTTGTCAAAGAGCAGAAGGCCAAAAGTATTTGAAAGATGAAAGTAACCAGTTTAGAAAATTCAAAAAAATCATTAAAAAAGCTAAAGTTATTAGTTTTGTTCTTTGAATGAGAAGATGAGAAAGCCTTTACACATTTGATATCTATTCACTTTGAGCGTACTTTCTCAAGCTCTTCACGCTTGTAAATAATATCTGTTTAACTCCTTTATAAGGATAATCACAAAGTATTTGAATTTTTAGTGCTTCAAAAGTTGGGTAATCTTTTAAAATCGCAGAAACAGAGTGATGTTCTTGCATTTCTTTCAGAAACTGCAAGTAGCCCGCTTCTGTTACAGGATATGGAAAGTGAGCAACGCTGTAGCTGTTCATGATTTCCAAAAAGTTCACTCTAAATGCATATTGCAAAGCACATAGACCCGCTATGGTGAAGAAATCTTTTTTCTTGATCTTATAAGTGTCAAAATTGTAAAGGCTCTCTATTACTTCTGTTACAAAAGGTCCTTTAATTCCGAAAACACCTTTCTTGTATATGCTGTTTGTGTTTTTCCACAAAGCGTTTGCTAAAGTTATAACAATTGCGTTAAAATCGTTTATTGTTTGATCTTTCAGGCAACTTTCTTCAATGAAGGGCCTGAATTTTACCACTATTTTGCAAATGTAATTCAAAATCAGAGGGTCGTTGAGCTTTGTTATAAGCGTGTAAAAATCAGAAGGTTCCCAAAGCAAAGTGCCAATGTTGCTGTCGTTAACAGCCTCTTGCTCGAATCGCAAAATCAGTTGAAATGTATGAACAAAAGACAAGGACAAATACCTGTCATGCTGGAAGATCATGCACTGATTCAAAATTTTGAAAAGCATCACTCGGAAAAACTGGATATAGTGCAGACACTCTTGATAATTTTGATGCTGTATCAGGGTTTTGGTGATTGTAGAAATTAGAAAATAAATGGACTCCATGTCCATAGAAGGAAGCTCAAGTAAAGGACTCAAGTCTGTTGAGGAGTGCTGGTATGGGAGTACCGCATTCTTTTCACGCATTGTCTCTGCATTGTACTGTTGAAAACCTTCAAAACGGAAAAGTTGATATAGGTAGTAAAGACACAAGTTGAGAGTCTTGTCTGTGTAATTATTTTTGTCCAAATGATACAGTGCAGTTACACCCAATTCTTCTTCAATTTGTCGGCTCGGGTTGAGTACTAAGTACAGTAGAGAAAAGTCATTAGCACAAGATAGGTTGGGTATAGTTTTTGATGGCAAGGTCAGTTTCGGGTATAATGTTATGAACTCATCAAATGATGTAACTTCATTCGCAGAAATTTTTCCTCTCGTCCAATTCTGTTTTTGCTCTTCATCTGGAAAAGTGCCATCATTATTATCCTTTTGATCCAAAAGCAACGCCAAAGTACCATGAATCATGCACTTTTTATATGTGGTCCAAATATTAGAGTCTTGTGTATTTTTGTTACTGTAGTGGTTTTTGAAAAAATTCTCCATATCTTTGATTTTCCGTTTAATGAACAATTCTATTCTTCTGTTACAATTGTTCAAGTAGTACTCATTTTCGTCTTCTCCTATGGGGAGCATCTTGTGAAATAGTTTGTACAGTATCAGAAACTTGTAATCTTTTGATTTTTTATAATTCTGGATCATAACTCTTGCACGGAAAGGTTTGCAATTCGTTCTTGTGGTGAGCAAAACCAGCAAAATTATAACATTGGATCTCAAATGATCATAAGTGATAAGGTAAAAAAATTTTGAGTACAGGTCTGCGTAAAACGGGACATTTTCTGCTTGGTGAATTGACTGCTCCCACAAAGGAAAGGTACTTATAAACCAATGAAGAATATCGTGTTGCAAACTCTTAGATTTCAACAGCGGGTCTTCATCCACTTCCAGTTTCATTGAGTACAGAGGGTCCTCAAAATCGTCTTCTTCATCTTCACTGTTTTCATCTTCTGAGTTCTGTTCACCATGTCTTTGGGAACTTGATCTTTTTTTGCCTTTATTAATGAAAACGTCTTTTGTCGTATTGAAAAAAGAGACTTTTGCAAAGCATTGGAGCAATTTTTTGATGCAACTTTGTAAAACTTGATCATTTTTCGGTATCAGTAGGTTATTCAAAAAATATCGTTTGGTGCTAATTGAAAAGTTGTTTACAAAACATACTATCTCAAATAGTTTGATCAAGTTATCGGCACTGGATATTTTCTGAAACTTCACCAACTCAGTCAGAATAGTTATTAGTTCATCCAGGTTTTTAGAGTCTGCTTGTGTTATGACAGTGCCCTTGGGCAAATTCGCCACTGCATGCAGCTCAGTGATGATGTCGTCCACGGTCGCCATTTGTGGTTTTGTAGCGGTGTTGGTCTTTTTTAGTTCGTGTTTACTATTTAAAAGGCATTACTTACTTGAATCTGAAAAAAAATAAAAAAAAAAAAAACACGTAGATTTTATCAACAGCGAAACGCGTATTGATGAACACAGTCAATTCATAAAAGTCAGCTTTTGATTATAGAGTTATTTATGTAATATACAACTAAAAACAAGAACGTTAACAACTACACGAGAAAACAAGCAAACACTCGGTTTCCTCTTCAAATCACAATTTTATGGTTCCATCGATGTCGAACTGAGATCTTGATCTGACATATGGGTCCAAAGCAATGTAATTCTCAGTCAACAATTTAGACTGTTGAATTTTCTCTTGCAATAACTTGCTGGAAGTTTCTTTATCCTTCGCTTCGATCCAGTTGATTGTAGTTTGAATGAAAGCTTCCACCATTTGTTTTCTTTCAGCCAAAAGTTTATCTCTTGTATCGGTGTCTTTCAATTTAGAATCATATTTTTCCCATTCTTGAATATCTGTGATTGGGAAATGATCCAAATCAGGTTCGTCTTCACCTCCTAAACATTCTGGGATATTTTGAACATTAATGATTTTTTCCAAATCTTTCAAATTTTTAGTGAAAACAACTTTACTAGCAACAACTGGGTCCAACCAATTTTTCACAATGTTCCAAATTGGAGAGAAAACCCATGGAGCTTTGTGAATAATCAATTTCCCCAAACATTCTGGGTAATGTGCTTCAAAGCATTTGATCAAGAATTTCACAGGAGCGTAATCCATATTGGAGGTCCCAAACCCTGTCATATCGAACATGATGGTTGCTTGATCCACCAAAGGTTCTTTCAAAAACAATCTTGTTTCTTCGATAATGATCAAGGCAAATTGCTCCATTTCAGATTCAGTTTGTTGGGAAGAATGGTGAAGTCTTGGTCTAACGAAAACAATTGGTCTTCCCTTCAGATCTCTTCCTCTGATAATGACTTTTCTCAATTCAAGATTTTTTTGTAAACCTGGCAAACTACTGTTGACAAATGCTTCTTTTTCACCTTTTTGAATGACTTTATCAGGGTGTGCTTCTTTCATTCTCCAATGGATAGTCGCGGTGATCATATTCATTGTTTTGTCCAGGTCCCATTTTCTAGCTCTAACAAATCTCAACAACAAATTATCTGGATAATCTGTTCTCAAGAATTCCCAAAATCCAGTTTTAACCTCAACTGGATCCAGTTTTGTTAATGATTCATGGATATAAGATCTAGGATATACGACTTCCAAAGAGTTTGCTCTAGCTCTGTTACTGCTGCTGTTACTTGGAGATTCACTGGAAGATGATGAATTTGATGAGCTTTTTTTCATACCAAACAAAGCTTTTTTAAATCCGAAACCAGATCCACCACTGCTATTACTGGATTCGTTTGAAGAATGTGCATTTTGCTGTTGCTGATGCTGATGTTGTTGCTGATGTTGTTGTTGTTCCTTCAGTAGTTCTTTCGCGTCTAGTTTGTAGCCCCAGTGCAACAAAAAATTGGCCCAGACTCTTTTCAGAATCAATTCTTGTGTAGAGTCCAATGTCTCGATTCTTCCACTTGGAATGCTTGCAGTCCCTGATGGCATTTTGTTATGTTAGGATGTGTTGATGGTTTTATTTTAGTGAATTGCTTGAGTGAAAGGTAGTTCGGGCACTAGTCTACTCAAAAGTATCGGGTTAAATTGGATCAAAATATCGAAACCTTGTTATGAAATTGTAGATGAGAATGAAAACAGGAACCTCTTGGGAAAATATGCGTCTATAAATTTACGACTGAGTACCACTTTTACTCTCGGGGTTTTTTTTTCTGTCTTCGCTTTCTTCTTGGTGGTGTCCGCTATATTTTTTTTTCTCCAAGAAAAAAAAAAAAAAAAAATTGTTGAGCTCATCTCAAATGGGAATGCATGAGTTAATCAAAACAAGTAGCTTAAGATTCACCAGGAGAAATAGTGTCAAACAAACTGTGACTTACGCATGACTTATATATACACAGGTGAAGTCAACCGTTTTGCAAAGAGGGTATAAATGAGGTAAATCTTACTGGCATTCCAAGATTGCCCAGACTTGTCAAAAAAAAAAAAAAAAAAAAACTAACTCATCATCCTACTAAATCCGTTACTTAAGGCTTTGCAATTGAGTTCCGGATTCCCGCTACAGGTAGGCTTTGAATTGTTGTTTTTGTCGTGTGTGTGTGTGTGTGTGTAGGTGGGTTCTTACCACCTTTAAAGCAGTTCCTTCATTCATCACTTCTCAATTTCCAAATATTCTCAACAATTATCGTTTATACGATATGCCGAAGAAGAGTCGTAGTAGAAAGTAAAGTAATCAATTAGCTGTTCTGTCGAATTAACTTTCTGACACACTGCGTACTGCGTACTGCGTGCATTGTCATGACACCAAATTGTATAAACCAAAGCAAATCATATGAAAAAAAAAAAAAAATAATAATAATTTTTGTCGTATAATTTGTATGAAATGATAGTTTTTAGAGAAACTAAATGTAAACAAAGATATTTAGACAATACCCGCACATTAAAAAATTAAAAAAGTCTGCACGTGACACAAGCATGCAATTTATTGTCACATGACACCAATGGTTTGTGAAAGCGGGTCTTGTTGTTTTGTTTCTTTTCCCTCTTAGTCTCAGGAAACAAATGCAAGGAGTTTATAAAGCTGACTATAGAAAGTGAGGAGTTTTGTGTGATGTGTGATTCAAAGCATACGGTCTAAAAGCTTTATTATGGATTACTTTTTTATTCCAATTGAGTACTCACTGTTGAAAGAAGCAACTTTGTTTGTTGCATATTTCTCCAACGTGAAATTGAAAGTGTAGGTTCTTTAAAGACTAGTCGGAGTTAAGTTGTCCGTGTAAACTTTGAAACAATGCGTGTTTTTTTCTTGTGAGCCTTTTTTTTTTTTTTTTGGTTTTTTTTTTTCCTTTCTGAGATTTCCAATGGGAATATCGTGATTAATACAAATGATGATATACACATTGGCACGTATGTAAACTTGCAATTCTAAGCAGGGGATGCGTCAAAAAGACGTCAGATGACTACGAAAAAAAACAAAAAAAAAAAAAGAAAAGCGGACCGATATCGTGCATCATACTTGTTACTTAAGTGCTATTCTTGTGATACATGAAAAGATTTACATATTCTAGAATAAATTATTTTTTTCTTGGTTGAATGCCTTTCTTCTATAAGGTTCGAATTGATTAAGGGTTGAGCACTTTGGGAATGTTAATTTTAAAGTGATCTAGTATGTCTTTAAGGGAAATGTATCACAAATCTAAACATTTGGAGAAGCAATTTACCCCTTGGCCAAGTACCAAAATAACGCCATAGTGTAGCAAGCTGAAAGAAAGCGAATAATGACAAACACAAAGAACCCAGATTTGATGACCCAAAAAAACGAAACTGTTCGTGGGAATGAACCCAATGGAGTTTCTGATCACACAACTGCTATGAAATCAAGTGCCAAAACAATCAGTGAAACAAAAATCTCTCAAGTAAATGACGAATACAAAACTATAGCAGAAAACGATACTTTATTAGTGCAAAAGCCCACTACCCCACCAAAAGATTCCCAAAATGTGATATACATCAAACACAAAATATACCACAAAAATCAAGGTATTGCAGGGATCCTGTCAAAACCGGATCATTTGAACGATCAGAGAAAAGCCATGTTGCTTTTACATGGACACACAGGACATAAAAACAATTTGCATTTCCCAATGATTGATGCTCATTTGCATAAAGCAGGTTATCACGTATTGAGAATAGATTTTCGTGGTTTAGGCGACTCTGAAGACAGTTTTGATTCTGAATTAGGGCGGACCATCCAACAAGACGTTCAAGACATCGAAACATGCTATTTGTTTCTAAAAGAGATCTTGGGAGTACCATTGAACACGATGATGGCACATTCAAGAGCAGTGCTGTCGATGTTTGAGTTTCAACTAAAAGTACTACAATCGGAAAAATACCATGATTTTGTGCCCAACTTAATTAACTGTTCAGGAAGATACGATTCTCAAGGGTTGCAAACGAAAATTATGAGTCATTATCCAAATTGGATTAAAGATAAAGGATACACATGCACAGCCCCAAGATATGGGACAAGAAGTGAGATTTTCATTCCGATCAAAGAGTCTCAAAGTGCAATCAATATTGACACAACAACTTTTGCCAATATCGATCCTAGATGCTTTGTCTTGTCTGTTTACGGTGCAAAAGAAGATATCATGCCCTTGAGCGCAGCAACAAAATATGCCAAGCTTTTCAAAAACAGACACAGGTTAGAGTTTGTTGACTATGCGGATCACAACTATTTTGGATTGTCAGACGATCCAAACCCATGGAATCTGCCATTGAAGAGAGGCAGAGTCAACTACAACAGTGTTGTTGCAGACCTGGTGGCTAAATTTTTGTCGCCTCAGGAACAACTGCTGAAATTCAACGAAACAAACAGTCTCATATTTATAAAGAAGCTTGATCTTTACAAAAATAGATGGCCATTGCCTTATAAGTTTTCCAAAGTTTTGAATTTTAGGGATTGTGGTGGGTATTTGACGCAGGACGGGACCTCAATGGTGAAACCAGGGATTTTTTACAGAAGTGCCAATCTAGTCGACCTTTCTCCAATGGGATTTGAATACATAGATAAAATGCTTCATGTGAAACAGATATTTGATCTTAGATCAGAACACGAATGCGAGAAATGGGGGATCGTAAACTGCAAGGGGTTCTCCAATTGGGAGCTTTTGTCCTTTAAGAGAGATCTAGATCCAGAAGAAATCATTAAAAACTTTAAAAACATGACACTAGGTGGCCAATATTTCCCACATTGTTATTTGCAAACACTGTACAGCTCACTTCCTGCCATAAAAAAGTTTTTCTGTTATTTGTTAACAAACGATGCAAATGAGTTTGATCATGCCATTGTATTCCATTGTGCTGTCGGGAAGGACAGAACAGGAATATTGACAATGATTTTGTTGAAGATTTTAGGAGTAGACGACTATACTATATGCATGGACTACACATTGACAAGATTGGGATTGGACTTGCAAGTATCAAAAATTGACAACAAGTTTATCGAATGCATCATGTCAAGAGATTATGATTTCTACATCCATGCAATGGGTCAAGAACAGTATGACAAGCTTGTGGAAAACTTTGACATGACACCATTAAAAATGAATCACAACATCATGTCTTGTGAATTTGTTGCAATGAAACTATTCTTGGAACTGTTTGAATCTACTTTTGCGTCAGCTGAAAACTTTTTTATCAAAAACTTGGATTTTACTGCCGAAGACATACAAAAATTGAAAAACAAGTACCTTTTCTGATTATAACATTCACACTCACATATATAACCTTTTATTTATTCAAATATTTATTACGAATTACAATTTAGTTTAAGCCATTTGAGTTGCCAAGGCATCATCGCCTATTGCTTAAACTCAAAGAGTCTTTCTATTAAGCCTGTGGTTTTTGTGTCGCTGACGTTTAGCACGAAAAAACAACAAAAAAAAAATCACGACGCACAAACAAAATATCTCATTTGACGTGTTGCCTTGGGCAATTTTTAATCGTGTTTTTTTTTTTTTCTAAGTAAACACTGCGAAGAAGACTATCGGTTGAAGTTCAATTCATAGACAAAGCGAACGGAAAACACATCGAGATCAGCTTCAGACAGTGACTGATAGTGGAAGAGGTACTGGTACGAAATATACTGCGTTTGAGCAAAAACGTTAATAGTTCAAAAACAGTCACAAAGTTAGAAACGAGGAGAGAGCAAACACTGTATCAACATTTAACTATTACGCGTATAAGCCTACTATCTCAATTTTTTCAGAGCCTAAAAGCGGTAGTCTCCAATGTCTAATCAAATATATTCTGCCAAGTACAGTGGTGTGGAAGTGTACGAACTAGTGCACCCAACAGGGAGCATCATGAAAAGGAAAAAAGACAACTGGGTGAATGCTACACATATTTTGAAAGCAGCAAATTTTGCTAAAGCCAAAAGAACACGTATTTTGGAGAGAGATGTTATTGCTCACCAACACGAAAAGATTCAAGGTGGGTTTGGGAAATACCAAGGAACCTGGATCCCTTTACATTTGGCTTTCCAATTGGCCAGTAAGTACGAGGTGGTGGAAGATCTAAGGCCTTTGTTTGAGTTTGTCCAGCTGCCTGGAGCAGAAGCTCCGCCTCAGGCACCAAAGCACCACCACGCCTCAACGAAAAATGGGAGCGCCAAAAAATCAAAAGCATCAACCACAGCGGCAACAAAACCAATCAGTAATTTCAATATGATTGCCAAACCTCTGCCAGTACCAAATTTAGATAACCCTTTGATGAAGAAGAATGACTCAAAAACACCTTCTACAGAATCGTTAAACAGTATGGACGGTGTACTGCCGGCTTCTCAGTATGATTCCAGAGACGGGAGTATGGCCAATTCGTCTTTGACAGCGAAAAATTCAAGTGGAGCTATGACTAGCTCAGGCAATGTACAGAGTTTTAACTTAGTGGCTTCTCCAAACAGTACAATAACAGCACCACCTAGTACGTTGACCAGTGCTTACCAAATTAATCCCTCGATGGCAACACCTATGGGCTCGATAACAAGCACAGGAACTGTTACAACGAGTGGGAAAAAAAGAGGGAGACCTCCTTTGCATAAAGCGGGGAACCTGAAAAAACCGGTCACTTTGCAAAGATCGAAATCGGATTTTCAAGCAATATCTTCAGGGAAGCTTCAAAACAAAAGCATGAATCAATCAAGTGCTCAAACGATACAGCTGCCTCCGATTGTGTCAAAACCACGCGGATCTATCGGCTCGACACTTTCACATCAACAGCAACAGCAGCAACAGCAGCAGCAGCAGCAGCCTCATACATCTCCATTACCGCTTTTACCCTCAACTCATCAAGTGTCTTCTTTTTCATGGCAAAATCCGAATTTCCCGCTGACATCGTCCATTTCCCAGTTCTCCAATGGAACGATCAATTTAAATAGTAGCCTACCTTCTATTAATGGGGGCACAAACAACAACAACAACAACAACTCTGCGTTTATCAATAGCACAAACACCAATAATAATATCCTTGGTAGCCAGCCTATATCAAGAATGAACTCATTCAGCATGATGTCTATGATTGAGAATGGTCAGGCCAATTCAGCAATAAGGCCAAGTTTGACTTCGAAAAAGGCCTTCTCTCATGAAAACAATGCTTTTAATGATATGAATTCTAGTGGCACGAATGGCCATCAATTTGAATATAGCACACACGACGGTGACTTTGACATAAAAGCTCAGCAAAATTCTAGTGCTGCTTTGCATAGAGGAAACACGCGTTTGCATGATGCAAGTAATTCGCATGGAATAAATGGAGAGTATTATTCTTTGAATGGAAATAGCGGGATTGTAGATCATATGGAACCACTTCATTCCGAATCTGGGATGTGGAAAAGTAGGAGAAGAAGCTCAACTGAAGACGACACCGTGGATTTACTGGGATCTGGAACAGAGAATATCGGAGAAAATCATAATGACAGAAATTTACAGATGCTCAGTACCCTTAATTTGAACAATGCGTATTTGAACGAAATTGTCAACCATTTGATATATAATACGGAGATGCCCGAGTTTTTGAATCACACAAACAACAAAGAGCTAAACTACGAAGTGATCAATTCTCCAATCGATTGCGAGGGAAACACGGTTTTCCATTGGGCGTGCGCCTTGGGGAATGTTGCAATTGTAGAGAAATTGCTCACCAACAGTGAGGTTAACATTTACTTGATGAACCAAGCTGGTGAAAATGGGTTATTGAGGTCAGTTTTGTTTCACAACTGTTACACGAATAGCACCGATTGTTTTCAAAAACTATTGGAGTTGATTGGTAACGAGTTAATTACTTCAAGAAACAACAACGGACAGAATATATTGCACTATATTGTAACTAAAAAAAGTGACTCACCAAGTGCAGTTTTGTACATGGAAAAAACGCTTGAATATTTGAGTTCCACTTCTTCAAATAAAAACAAGATGAAGCTATTGATCAATCAGCAAGACTATAGTAATGGCGACACGCCTTTGCACATTGCGAGCTCCAACCAAGACGATATTTTTTACAAAACGCTACTGAACAAGGGGTGCAATGTTAATATCAAAAACATGAAAAATAAGTCACCAATATACGAAAGTGGTATTGTGCCTCCACCACCCACTTCTGATTTTGCCAACGGAGAACAAAACGAAGATAGTGAAGCTACTGATTCCAATGCGACTTTCACAGGAGATCAACCGAAATTTAGGATATCGGTTGAAAAAAACAATGTTCAAAAGAGTAAAACGGTTGCATTTATTTATAAATTTTTTTTACCTGAGTTGAACAAAGAAGTGAATAAGCTTTCACAAGTTTATTACCAAAACTTGAAAGATAAATCATTTCGCAATAATGAACTTCATAAAATAATTGAAAGCATTGAAAAAAACATCACTAATATGGAAAGAAAATTTTTTGCTGATGAAACTCATAAGGATCGATTTACGGATGCAGTACATGGTCAGCGAATTGGCGATGAGCTTTTGAAATTAAGCCACAAATACAATGGGCTAAAAAGAAGTTTTGGCAAAACTAGAAGAACCTTGCTAGAAGTTTTGGAAAAACAAGAGTCTTTTTTTTTCACCAAACGGATTGGCAAACTAAGAGATTTTGATGCCCTTGGTAATAAGACGAGTAGTACTTCAAAAAAAGATCTTTTGAAAGAAAGCATTTTGATTACAATGAAGCAGTTGAAAAGAAAAAAAATTCTTCTTGCAACCGCTGATCTGTACACTGAAGGCACAACTCAGGATAAGTTTTTCAAGTACAGGAAGATGATCTCAAAGGGATCTGATTTAGATATCAGCGAAATCGATGATTGTTTGGATGAAATACTGCAAACGATCAGTGGTAGTGCATCCTGACCCATAAAGTTACGCCATATATTAAGTTGATCATATATGTAAAAAAAAAAAATTTCATTTTAATTAAAGCTTTCCACTCACGTCTTACACCAGTATAAGCGCGACCAAGATTTTTTTTTTTTTATAAATCAATAGCAAAAACTGACTCTTTGGTTGTTCTCTGTGACGCAATGCCAATCCTATATCATTGTTCCGTGGAGCATTATGTCAAAATTTAACACGTGACATTAGGTTTTGACGTTTTATGCGAGAATTAAACTAGGGGGGGGTTTTTTTTTCCTTTCCTAAAAGAGAAAGTGCTTCATGTCAGTCACGCCGTTGTTTCTGAGTGTTTCATTTTTTTTTTTTTTTTTCTCTCTCAATAATTTCACGAATTTCGCGTTCTTTTTTTAATATGCACATTGTCCTGTAATCCTTCGCGCTACAAGACATATATGATAGCACAGTGTGAGCTAAACCCGACAGTAAGTTAACTTTGAAAAAACACGACGCGTACTCTAAAAACAACCACCATTCACCCAAACCATTGACAGGAAGCCTTTGAAGTGCTGCTTGGTGCTGGTTCTGACGTGACCGAAAGCAGGTCAACACGCACCCGCTCTCTGTGCTAGTTTGTAATTTACCTTTTTTTGCTAGTCCTTTGATGTAAGAAAACACAAGAAACGCCAAACAAAATTCGAGTTATTTCGGTAAATCATCCCTTGTTCTGTTCTTTTTGTGGACCATCATGTCATTCTGAGATAAAACTGCATACACACTTTAAGTATTGGTTATTGCCGTAGAGTTCAAATTTTTTTCTGAAAAAAAGCTGCTGACACCAATGACACCAATGACACTATTTACACTGTAAACACAGCACAGCACAGCACAGCACAGCACAGCACAAACAAACAAACAAACAAACAAACATGGATGAAATATACTGAAAAAAATAAATTAAAATTAGAACAAATTTTTTTTGCCTCTTCGATTTGAAAAAAAAAAAAATCGACTCTTTTTTTCAGCAATTTTACAGCGTACTTCGTATTTAATGATACAAACCAAACACAAGAACAATACAAAGATGAAAAAAATAAATTATTGGAACAAATTATGCACACAACAAGGAAAGTACACAAAAAAAAAAAAACAATGAGTAAAATACACAAAGAAGGATTATGGCTGGTATTGTTATTGTTATTGTTGTTGTTGTTATTG
This sequence comes from Hanseniaspora vineae, assembly GCA_000585475.3. Taxonomy (NCBI): domain Eukaryota; kingdom Fungi; phylum Ascomycota; class Saccharomycetes; order Saccharomycodales; family Saccharomycodaceae; genus Hanseniaspora; species Hanseniaspora vineae. The sequence goes on from JFAV03000042.1 coordinate 105,227, forward strand.
TTATTGTTGTTGTTGTTGTTGCTGTTAAAAATAACAACATTTACAACAATAAATAAACAAATGTTGCTGTATATTTCTTGCCTCGAAGTCCTCTTTGAACTCTTCGAAACTCGAAACTTTTTGGAAAGTATAATGTCGAGTATTTTTCTTCACTTTTTTTCAAAGACTGGAAGCGCACAGTTGTTCCAGGGCGTGTTTCTGATATATAAATACTTTGTCGAACGTGTGACACGAATCCCACACTGGCAAGGGTCAATTGTGCAAATATATATACATATGAGTTGCTCTACCCTGCATGTGGGTTCGTGTAATTTTATTACAGGTTATGCGTTGTTCATTCATTTTTGGTACTATGATGGAATTGCTGTTTTTCCAGTTTTGATTTATCAATTCACACACGATATGGTATATAAGTGAGGAGGATCCTAATAGATTGGTGAACTTTTTCCTCTGGTTTTCACTATCTTGATTATAACAATCTCTTGCACCTCACTTTCTTTTCGTCCACATCTAAATTTTCTTTAATAATATTCCTCGGTATCTCTATATAAAAAAAAAAGGCTCAAAACTTTGACCAAAAAAGTTTGAAAAACTCTACGGTAGAAAAAAAAAAAACACAACAACAACACAACAACAAATATGAAAGGTTTAATTTTAGTCGGTGGTTACGGTACCAGATTGAGACCATTAACTTTGACAGTTCCAAAACCATTGGTTGAATTCGGTAACAGACCAATGATTTTGCATCAAATTGAAGCTTTGGCTGCTGCTGGTGTCACTGATATTGTTTTGGCTGTCAACTACAGACCAGAAGTTATGGTTGAAACTTTGAAAAAATACGAAAAAGAATACGGTGTTTCCATCACCTTTTCTGTTGAAACTGAACCATTGGGTACTGCTGGTCCATTGAAATTGGCTGAAAAAGTTTTGAAAAAAGATGACTCTCCATTTTTCGTTTTGAACTCTGATGTCATTTGTGATTACCCATTCCAAGAATTGGCTGACTTCCACAAAAACCACGGTGGTAAAGGTACCATTGTTGCTACTAAAGTCGATGAACCAAGTAAATACGGTGTTATTGTTCACGATATTGCTACTCCAAACTTGATTGATAGATTTGTTGAAAAACCAGTTGAATTTGTTGGTAACAGAATCAATGCCGGTCTATATATCTTGAACCCAGAAGTCATTGATTTGATTGAATTGAAACCAACTTCTATTGAAAAGGAAACTTTCCCAATTTTGGTTGAAGACAAATCTTTGTACTCTTTTGATTTGGAAGGTTACTGGATGGATGTTGGTCAACCAAAAGATTTCTTGGCCGGTACCGTTCTATACTTGAACAGTTTGTCCAAAAGACTACCTGAAAGATTGGCTAAAGAAGACTACGTTGTTGGTAACGTTTTGATTGATCCAAGTGCCAAAATCGCTCCAACTGCTAAAATCGGTCCAGACGTTGTCATTGGTCCAAACGTCGTTGTTGGGGATGGTGCCAGAATTGCCAGATCGGTTGTTTTGTCTAACTCTCACATCAAAGACCACGCTCTAGTTAAAAACACCATTGTTGGTTGGAACTGTACTGTTGGTAAATGGGCCAGAACTGACGGTACCACTGTTTTGGGTGACGATGTCGAAGTTAAAGATGAAATCTACGTCAACGGTGGTAAAGTCTTGCCTCACAAATCTATCGGTGCTAATGTCGAAAAAGAATCCATTATTATGTAATTAAAGAAAAGAAGGAATTATGCTTGTTTTTTTGCTTTTTCTATTTTGCTTCATTGATTGAGAGCAGAATACCTTAGATATAATAATAATAATAATAATAATAGTGTAAATTGTAAAAAATGTTCTTATATAAACTGATATAATTGTTGAAATGTAAAATGACTTAGATCTGAAAGAAGAAGAAGTGTCGCATGTTATAACAAATGAGTTGATTGTTTACTTTTGATTGCAATAAAAACAAACAAAATTGATTTGCTTGCCACGTAAGTTTGTGGGTTTACAAGAACTCGTCCTTGTTAGCTCAGTTGGTAGAGCGTTCGGCTTTTAAGCAAAGCAAGGAACCGAAATGTCAGGGGTTCGAGCCCCCTATGAGGAGTTCTTAAACTTATTTTTTTTTGTATTTTTTTTTTTTACTGTCAGTAACTGGTGGTCAAGTCTTTTTTGACATAAATAAAAACTTATTCGATGAATGGTCACTGCACAGGAATGAAAGTCACATTTTTTGCCTGGAAGAAAATGATTATAATCCATTTAAGCAGAACACAAAAAGCATCATGTTTGTTGAGTGTTTATGAAAAAATGCGTTCCATTTTGGCAAGATCAAGTAGCAATAAATATACTATTCAACACTGCGAAGCACGATGGAAAAAAGCATGTTAAAATGGTGGTTTTGCATAATGAGATCATCAAAGCCAATGCTCATACTTGAAGCAATAAACAAATATTTAATATCCTGTTGACACTATCCATCTGTATTATAAAGGCTAAAATATCAAATTTCCCTTTTGTAAAAAAAGAGTATCTAAAAAGTAATAATTTGGGAAAAACAAGAACTCGTCCTTGTTAGCTCAGTTGGTAGAGCGTTCGGCTTTTAAGCAAAGCAAGGAACCGAAATGTCAGGGGTTCGAGCCCCCTATGAGGAGTTCTTAATTTTATTTTTTTTAAAGATTTGAAACAAGCCTGAGATTGGGTAACACATATGATGCTTTTCCCTCTCAATTTCGTGTCGCAAAACGTTAATTTTGGTTTTAGCAAAATATTTTTCGTGTTTTTGTCAGATTGACGTTTTGACGCGCGCACTTGCTTTTTCATTTTTGCTTAGCGACGTGTCTAAGTTCATTATTGTTTCTTGGTCAAGCGTAACAACATCGAGTGCTTTGTGAAAAAGCTAATCCAAAGTTAAAAACGCGCTGGTGAAACAGTAGCTTTACATCAAAAAAACAATCATAGCCCCAATCACAGTTCTCTTAAACACAGGTTCAGCACCAACATGTCGAAAAGAAGTAGCGCTCGGATGGCTGAGTTTGATAACTCACAAATTTATGAGGATTTGGCTACCTTAGTAAATACAGCGAAATTGCCTGTTTCTCAAACTAAAACCCTTTCAAATTTGAAATTGCATGAACACTTACCCAAGAAGGAAGCAGCTCGAGTCAAACTTGAAGCTCATCATTCTTTTCAGGAAGATTCAACACAATCTAAAAAGAGGAAAACGGACAATGAGGCTGGCAATATGATGACCCAATACGATACAGTGCCTGCAGAATCTACCAATTCAGAAAGAACCACGCAGACTGCAGAAGCTGGCTTCATCAAGAAAGTTATTCTGAAAAACTTTATGTGCCACGAAAATTTTTACATGGATTTAGGTCCTGGTTTGAATTTTATTGTCGGGAACAATGGTTCAGGAAAATCTGCCATTTTAACAGCAATTAGTATTTGCCTTGGGGCCAAAGCCACCACCACCAACAGAGGGAATTCTTTGAAAGATTTGATCAAGACAGGGCGTAATCAAAGTAAAATTCAGGTGGTCTTGAATAATGAAGGAATGAACGCATTTGAGCCTGAGACTTATGGGAATGAAATAATTATCGAAAGAGTTATCAAGAAAGATGGGTTGACACAGTACAAGATAAGGTCTGAAAACATGAAAGAAGTTTCTGGGAAGAAAAAAACACTAGATAAAATTGTCGACTATTTCAGTATTCCTGTCACCAACCCAATGTGTTTCTTATCACAAGATGCCGCCAGATCATTTTTGACTGCAAGCACACCAGCTGATAAATACTCTCATTTTATGAAAGGTACTTTGATTGAAGAAACCTCTGAAAACCATCACGAAATCATTAAAAAGATTGATAGCATTAGAAACACTTTGCAACTACATCAAGAACATGTGAGAAGTTTACTTAATGATCATAATGCAGCAAAAAGCTTATATCAAAGTATGAGATCAAACGTCAGTTTACTTGAAAAAAAAAGAAACTTGCAGGGGAAAATGATTTGGCTAAATGTCGAAGCCAATGAGAGGGTCAAAGAAAAACTAACAGAACGGATACAAGCGTACGAAGCCCAAATAAAAAAATGTGAAACAACTATTGAAGAAAGCAACAACAATATTAGTGAAATAAACGCAGAGTCAGAGGAGCTTGAAAAAGAACTCCTCGACATTCAAACAGAACTAAACCAAAAAGTTGTCACATCTAGAAACTGGGACGCGGAAGTCAAAGAGAAAATTAATCGAGGTAAAGAAGAACAGAAAAATGTGGAAATTGCGCAACAGGATCTGAACAATTCACGAAGGCTTTTGGAAAAGACAAGCAAAATTTACGAACAAAAAAGGCTTCAAAGTGAAAAATCAAGTGACGAGAATCAAAATAGGCAACGTGAACAAATCGAACGGCTTGCTCATCAAGTCGAAGAAGTTGAACGCGAACACTCAGCTGTGGCATCTGAAATAACTGACTGCGAGGAAAAAAAAGCTTCGTATGCTGAACAATTTTCTAGAGCCAAGTATTCAATAACTCAGTCTATTGAAAAAAATAAAAGCGAGCTTAGAAAGATATCGAGCACTGATAATGATATTCATAACTCATTTCATCCAAAAATGAAGCAAGCTTTGCATTTAATCAGCCAATATGTCCAAATGGGAAATTTCACATCTGCTCCCATAGGACCTTTGGGCTTATACGTGACTATCAAAGAGGAATTTGCAAAAGAATGGTCTATTGCAATTCAAAACTCGTTGAATAAAACATTAAGATCATTTGTGGTATCCAATGTTGACGATGAAAACAAATTAAAGTCCATTTTGGCCAAATTTCGTATAGAAGCTCAAATTATTAACAGAAAAATGAAAACGTTTGATTATACAAGGGATTGTCCTCAAATGGCACATCCAACAATTGCTGATGCTCTGACTTTTGACAACAAAGAAGTCGAATGTACTTTTGTGGATTTAAACTCCATTCACACGGTTGGTTTGATCGCAGATAGAAATGTTGCAAGAAATGTTTTGAAATCAGGCATTAGAAACCTGAGAATGGTGCTGTCGATCAAAAACCAGAATAGTATTTTCAGATCTTCTGCCTATGGTTCGAGTTTCAGCGTTGATACCATCAACAATATATCTCCTGTTGTCACTATGAAAACTGTAGCTCAACAAGACTATGGAGCTTATTATCGGTCTGCTATTCAAGAAGAAGAAGCTCAACTTAATGAACTGCATCAAAAACACAACGCTCAACTAAAAGAAGCAACAGCTGAATTAAAACGCTTACTTGGTCAAAAGAATAATCTCTACAACAAGAAAAGATATTTGGTTGATGAGAGAACCAATATCGAGCTTGAACTGAAAAAAGTAGTTGACGCTGCTGACTTGGAAATGTTGCAGCAACAGATAGAAACGCAGCAAGAAACCATATCATTGAATGAGAGAGTCATTGAAGAACTTAAATACAAACTTGCTGAAATTCTCGAAGAGATTGCACCAGTTGAAAGATCATACATTGCTGCCAAAGAAGAGCAGCAGCTTGTGGCCAACGCATACAATGAGAAAAAGGGCCTATTGAATAAAATTTCAGTAGACGTTTCCAATAAGCAAGACACGATAGTGCAAGAACAACGCTACATCACCAAACTAAAAAACAGAATAGAACAGTACGAAAACGAACTGGAAACCATGGAAAACGGGATTGGAAAAATTTTGGAAGCTGCTGAAGCACACTGTTCTAGGGAAACTGCAGAATCCTTAGAAGGAGACACCATCAAGGAGGTGGAGGAAGAACTTAAAAGAGTGGAAAGGCAGATCAAAATTTCTGAAAAAAGTTTAGGTATGTCACACGAAGAAGGTAGAGAACTGTACATGCAAACCAAGGAAAAGTTTGACATAGCAAGAAAAAGAGTTCACGAACTTGAAGAGGGTGTCGATTATTTAGCTACCTCTGTTCAAAGCAGATTAGATGCGTTATCTATTGCTCTAAAAGCAACATGCTTGAACGCAGACGTTGATTTCAAAAGATCTTTGAGGTTCAGAGACTTTTCCGGTTCTTTGGATTTTGATAACGAAAAAAAAGCTTTGAGGGTTTTTGTTCAAACTAGAAATGATGTCACTGCTAGAGATGTTGATACTTTGTCCGGTGGGGAAAAGTCTTATTCCCAAATTTCTCTGCTTTTGGCTACCTGGAAACCAATGAAATCAAGAGTCATTGCTTTGGATGAATTTGATGTTTTCATGGATCAAGTTAACAGAACCATCGGTACAAAACTTCTTATGTTTAAATTATCCTCCAATTTGAGAATGCAAACTATAATCATCACGCCACAGGATATCAGCAAAATAGCTAACTTGGAAGAACAAAAAAATGTGCAAATTATGAGAATGACTGATCCTGAAAGACAGAATAACTCATCATTCTATAATCGTTCATGAGTCAAGCTTGAAAATGCAACAGATTTAAAATTTTAAAGTTTAAAAGTTATATAGTATAAGTGTATCAAAAAGTTTTCGCTTCACTCGTCTTCTTCACTATCATCATCTTCTTCATCAGAAGAAAACTCTTCACCCAACTCTTTTAGTCTGTCTTTATACTTTTCGTTGCTTACGTGCAATTCATTAACCAGCAACGTCAACTCATCCAATTCTGTATTGTTTGATAATTGTTTTTTGTATTTATCCAACGAGGCTTGCAGTTGTGATATTTCCTTGCGGTGCCTTTCCTCAAGTTCTTGGAATTCAGTTTTTGATTTTTGTTGAGCATCTTCCTGTAGATTTGTCAATCTGTCGACCTGCTTTTTCAGATTTTCGTTTTCCGACTTTGACTGCTCTAAAGCAGTCTTAAGTTCAGTACTTTTGGCATCAGCATCGTCTTTCAACTTACTCATTTGCAACAAGCCACTGATTTCGGTTTCTTTTTCAGAGAGTTTCAGTTTTAAGTTTTCAAATTCTTTTCTCAAATCGTCATGCTCTTTTTCTTTGGTTTGATGACTTATCCGAGCTTGTTCCACTTGTGCTTCCATTTTTGTTTTTTGTTCAGCTAGAAGTTGTTTGTTTTCTGCAGTTCTTGCCTCTGCAACTTGGAATTGTGACTTTAAGGTGTCGATTTCAAGTTCTAAATCTTTCTTTTCTTGACAAGCTATATCAGCTTGCTTTTGTTTTTCTTCTTCAAGACTTTTCAATTTTTCTTTACAGACTTCAAAATCATTGTTTAACTTTTTGACTTCTGCAGCAGAGTTTTCTATATCGGAGTCTTTCAGTGAGGCAGTGTCTTTCAAAGACGCCAACTGTTCAAGTAGGCTTTCTATTTTACTTTTGTGCTCATCCTCAGATTTCTTTAGTGCCTCTAAGTTGGCACTTTTTTCAGCTTCAGATTTACTTTGCGACTCTTTCAACTCCTGTTCTTTGTGTTCCAAATCAGCCACCTTTGTGTTGAGAGAGGAAATTTCAGATTCTTTCAAAGCCAAGGTACTTTCCAGCTTTTCAAACTCTTTCGCCCTTACGGATAGCTGATTTAATTTTTCCGCAATTTCATCTTTCTCCGAGTTCAAACTCTGAATGGTTTTTTGATGAGTACTTATCTCTGATTTTAAAAGTCTAACTTCTTGTTCTCCTGCTTGCTTATTTTGATCAGCGGCAGTTTTTTGAGAGTCTATTTGAGCCTCAAGAACGTTCACCTTGTCTGACAAGCTTTGAACTTTCAATTCCTTTGTAGATATCAAGTTTTCAGCGTCTAAAAGCTTTTTTTCCAAAGTAGCTGATGCAGCGGCATTGTTTTTCATCTCAGATAATACACTTTTGTATTTTGTAGTTGCCAATGCAAGTTCTTTTTCTGTGTTGACCAAAGCTTCCTTGCTAGAAGTAAGCTCAAGAAGACGTTCGGCAAATGATTCGTCTTTATCACGTAGGTTCCGAGTTACAGTCTCCAATTCTCTTTTATTATCAGCCAGTTCCTTTTCCACTGCAGTCAACCGTTTTTGAGCGTCATAAAATTTAGTTTCCGCCTCTGCAATGCTGTTTTCCAAGGTTTTCGTTGCCGACAAAGTGTTTGCCTCTTTCTCTGCAAGTTCTTCTTCAAGTTTCCCAATTTTCTCAACATAAGATTGAGTTATCGAATTTGATCCTTCGTTCAACATTTTCCTTTCCTTTTCAAACTCAGAAAGTTTGGTACTTAGCTCTGTCTTCAACTTGCTTAGTTCAAGCGTTAAAGCTTCAACTTCCTTTTGCTTGCTTCCAATAGCGGACTCATTTTCTTCGACCAACAGATCTTTGTCTTTCTGCAAAGCTTCAAGCTTTGTTTTTACGTCGGCAAATTCTGCATTGACTGCGGAGAAAGATTTTTGTAGAGAACTCTTCTCTTCTACCAAAGCCAAGAATTCTTCAGTTTTCAGTTTCAAAGACGCTTGTGTAGATTCGTTAGACTTCTCCAATGAATGCAATTTTTCTTCTAAAAGAGTTGCGCTGGTTTTGTATTGTTCTTCAGAGTTTTGTAAAGACTTTATCGTTGTCTGTGCAGATGCAAGCTCAGTTTCAACTTCCTTGAGCTTTTCTCTCAACTCATCAATATCTTGTGTTTTTTTGGTGACTTCTTCAAGTTTGACTTTAATTTCAGACTCAGCTTTACTTTTAGCTTTGCTCATATCTTCAAGAGACTTTTGCAGTTCCAAAACTTTTTGCTGATTATCTTCAGATGTGGTACGATTTTTCGCCTCAAGTTGCTCCATTTTCAGTTTGTATTCTGATAGTTCAAACTTCATCGACTCAATTTCTGCTTCTGAAGCTGTTTTTTTGTCTTCCAAACTCGTCAAGCTAGTCGATGCTTCAGAAAGTTTTGCTTCCAAATCCTCTTTTTTTGTTTGAAGCAAAGCTATTTCGTCAGCAGATCTTGCTATTTTCTGCTGAGCCAATTCAAGCTCAGATGAAATGGAATGTTTTTCAGATAACAATTCGTCAATTTTCTCGTTTAATTTAGTAATGTCACTTTCGTATGTCAAGATGTCATTATTTTTTTCACCCAACTCCTTTTGAACTGTTTCTAATTGTTTTTTCAAATCTTCATTTTCTGCTTTGAGAGAAGTTGTCAAATGATCAAACTTTGTAATCTTCTCATTGCTCTCAAATAGGCTTTTTTCTTTGTCTTTCTCAAGTTTTTGGAGTTCTTGATCAGAAACTTGCAACTTAGCCGTAAGTTCCTGGAAATCTTTTTCCAGTACTTCTTTTGCTTCATTGGCCTTTTCCAATTTTTCCATCAGGCCATTGAGGTTTGAAAGAGTTTCCGCCTTGTTTGTTGAAAGCTGCTCAAGTGTTTTGTCCAACTCATTTTCCAAGGTTTCTATCTTTTCACCAAGTTTTTCCTTTTCTTTTTCAACACCCTCGTAAGAAACAGCTGACTCCTTTATTCTTTCGAGTAAATCTTTTTCATTGGAAATGTACTTTTCCAGTTGAAAATTCAAGTCTTTTGATTTTTCCTCAAGTTCTGATATGATTGCCTCCTTTTCACTGTTTGAACTTTCAAGCACAGTAACCTGTTTCTTCAAAGACTCAACTTGGTTTTCAAAGTCTTCCACACGAGTGCCTGTTTCTCGAGCCTCTTTTTCAAAAGTAGCGATTGATGTTTCAAGTTCTCCTTTTTTTTTCTGTAATTGATCGTGGAGTTGACTTGTTGCTGCAGCAGTAGTCTCTGATTCCTTCAATTGGTTTTCCAGCTCTTGTACTTTGGTCTCGTACTCTTTCTTGAACGTCTCCAATTGTGAACTTTTGGTTGCTAGTTTTTCTTTTGTCAAGTCCAACTCTTGTTCAAAAGAGTCAAAGCTTGTAAGTAAATCGTCATTTTCGTTTTTCAATAAGTCTCTTTCTTGGCTTATTTCTTCCAAATTAGATTTAGCTTGTTCCAATTCAGCTTCCAATTTACTGATGGAGTTCGTATGCTCTGTTTTAGCAGAGCGGTTCTCCTGCTCCAGCTTTTTGTAGTCAGCAGCAAGAGATTTTAACTTCTCAGTAAGCTTAGGCAATAAAGCATCGTGACTAGCAAATCTTGACTTTATATCGATTAGTTCCTTTTCAAGTGCCCCTTTGTTGGTTCCCAATTCAGATATTTGGTGTTTTAAGTCGGTCAAGTTTGATTTCAATGTATTGATTTCAGTTTCTTTTGCTTGAATAATATCATTTTGCTTTGACGCTTTTTCTGTAGCAGCTCTTTCTGAGCTATCAATAGCTTTTTTTAGTGCTTTAATTTCATCCTCACTGGCCGACCTTTCCTTCATCAAAGTCATCAGTTCTTTGCTCATTTTGTTAATTCCAGCTTCTGCTTTTTCTTTGTCTTGAGAGCTAACCTCAAAGCGGTTTTTTAACTGTTCCAGCTCCGTAACTTTGGAGTTTAATTGTGATTTCAACAATTGCAGTTCAGATTCATTTTTCGTTTTGCAGCTTAACAAGTCTGCTTTTTCTTTTTCAAGGGCAACAAGTGCTGATGCTTTATCATCAAAACGTTGTTTCAGCTTCTGCAACTCACTTGCCACAGTCTCTTTTTCTGTCGTTGAATCAGATAGTTTTTTTTGCAAAAGACTATGTTCATCAGCAATAGTTTTCAACCTTTCTTCAAGAGTTGATATTTTTTCATTGGTGGAGATTTCAAGATCGGAATAACTGTGTTTCAACTGAGTAAACTCTTGTTGTACGTTTTCAAAAGTTTCATAAGTCAACTTTTCCTGAGGGTCAACTGTTGGATCATGGGTCAAAGCCGCCTCAATCTGCTCGTGATTTGACTTAACAAGACTAACAAAAACTGGAGAAAAATATATTTCAGGTAAACCAGTTTCGTCAAAAGTTGGCTTGATTAAATCCAGTTCAATAGATTTCTTGAAAATATCACTTTCCAAAAACTGTTTTATTCTTGATCTATAGTTGTCTGAACTAATCGCTCTGTTCAGCATTCCGTGATATTCAGATCTGGATATTGGTGATTTTTGTGTGGAAAACTCGTAAGCAACACCAAGAACCATCGTTGCTAAACATTTGACATCAATATTATCTTCATGAACTTTTGTACAGTAGCTCAAAAACTGCTTCACATTACTTTTTGAGCTTAAAAGGCCATTTGCAGCATCAAAATCTTCAAACAGCCAAACAATCAATAAAGAAAGATAAGAAAAAGAAACTCTAATGTCCTTCATCGTCAAACAAGTTAAGAATAGTTCGCATACGGTTTCGAGGGTGTTGTTTTCTGAGGTATTGTCATTGAGAGTCTGAACCATCTTTTTCAGGTCTTTTGGATTTTCTGCGTTGTCAAATGAGTATAGCAAAAAGTCAACAGCAAAAAAAAGCTTGTATGGATTCAATGAAAGATCTGGATTATACTCCAAAAGAGTAGGAAAAATGTTGGTATTTTTGCTCTGTGCGTCAGACGAAATATGATCGCCCTCACCAACAAACTCCGCAATTTGACCAGTAAGAAAAGACACTTGCAATTTTGTGTTTTTGTACAAATATGCTTTCATACAGTTGGAGGCGCTTACTCGAATATCAAAAAAATGCACCGAGTTTATATTCATGAACCAATGCAAAAGAAGTCTTGTCACGGAAACTAGCGGCACATCCTTGGCGTTGGGAGATGGCATTGAAGGATCAAACATGGGAACATCTATTTGACCAAACTTTTCCTGCAGTGCAGAGTTTCCTTTGATAATCATCGAGACACAATTTAGTGACAATGGCCTTACCGGCTTAGGTGTTTTGTCGTAAAAAGATAGCTGCAGTGTAAGCATCAAAATTCCAGAATCAAACAAAATTTTTTGGTGTATAGCCGTATTTTTATTGCCAGGCTCAACTAACATTTCCATTATAGAAAATAGAGTTTGCAAGTTCAAAATTCTTTGATCGTTCCAATAAAAATCCTCGTTCGGATCCAAGATTTCTTGTAAAAGCTTTCCCACTTGCGACGCACTCCCTGATTCCAAAAACAAAGTTTGATTTGCAGTATTGTAATTCAAGATGTTGCTAATGAGGGAAAGGCAGTCATTCACCACTAAACTACCTCTTAGCCCCCCTTCTTCTGATATAATACTCAAAAGTTTTTCGAAAATATTTTCAAAGGCAACCAAAGATTGTATATGAGTGTTGCCGTTCACAATAGCCATAAGCAATAAAATTGCTTCATCTCTGATCGCATCATTGAAATCATTCAATAAAGATACCAACTGGGAGATGGCCGTTGGAAAATTGATGATGGCCTCCCTTGTTCTTGAAGGTCTTGTGGCAACCAATGCTTCTAAAATTTGAATGGTGTAAACTTTCAAGTGAAAGTTTCCCAAGGTCATCAGTTCAAAAATAATTTTCATCAAATTTGGACTTTGTATCAACGCATCAGCAATCCATAAAGAAAACTGGTCGAGAGGTTCTTCTTCTTGCTTCATCACCAAAGGAGATGGGTATTTACCGTTTTTCAATCTCGAGTTTTGAGAAATCCAGCCCCGAGTCTTGTCTTCTTCGCCTTCTCCCCTGATAAACAAAATCAAAAGTGTTTCCAAAATCGCTCTGCCGGTTTCCAAATCTTCATAGTCCTTTTCCAAAGTGCTAATTAAGGGTTTTAGCCCTGATGCAATCACAGTTTCTCTGTATTGTCTGCTAAAAGACTTCAACCCTAGCACAGCAGATCTTCTATCACTGATAAGCGTCGAATTCTCCACTCGATCACATAAAGTCGGGATTGTTTCTTCGGCCGACTGTTGCTTGGGTGGCTGCATGAAACCTTGAAGAATATCCATTTTTCACGGTGGCTTGCTGATAGTGCTCAACTAAGGAGGCAATTTGTGGATTTTCTTTGTTTTTTCCAATTGTCTTTGTGAAATGTCAATTGAAACATCCAAGAAATCTTCCTTATGTTTTAAGCTAAATGTTTTGATGTTTCTCTTTTAGTTAAACAAGTGTTTTTTTTTTCAAAATCCACTCACGTAAAAAATGGCACGTGATAAACTGTGGTGATTTGTTGCCTGACCACCACAGTTTTTGATCGTAAGAGAGGGAAAAACCTAAAAGAATGCTTGAGGCGCGTCAAGATGAAAGGTTCCTCGAGGATTACATTTACTACAGCTTAACTCCTTTCAACAGCAAAGCTTTCCGCTATTTTCTTGCTTGACTCTCGATAACTCGACAGCGGAAATGCGATATTATAAGCAAAGGTAACCAAGCACGTTTTTAAAACCTCCCTCACAGTCTCCATATTATCTTTGCGCGATGAGCACTGCAGATTTTTATGCTGATTCAAACAAGATTACGGACAAAAACACCGTATACTCCAGCTCACTGCCCAATTTTGACATTAGCGAGTTTAAAACAGAGGAAGACTGGAACGGAAGACCTGCTAGCGAGTGGTCTTGGAAAGCCATCAACGTGTTACTGGCAAAAATAGAATCTTATGAAAAGCAGCTTTACCATTCTAGAACGATTGGTAGAAAGAACATCAAAGAGTTTATTCCTTTGAACAAACTTATCGATTTTTGTAATGAGAGTTTTGGTTACAATGGCTGGAATACGGAAGTTACTCATATTATATCTAATAAAGCGGAAAAAGCAGTTTCAAAGGAAGAGCTGTTAAAAAGAAAAAGTCTGGCAGATGGCACGTCTGAAAATGAAGTGAACAATCATGAGCCTAATGAAAAGTCAGTGAAATATCAGGTAGTGACTGAAACTAAAGTGAAATTTATACTAAGAGATGGCACGAATGTACATGCATTGGGGTTCGCGCAACATACATCCCTTTCCCTGGTCAAATCTATGGAAAGAAGTAAAAAAGAAAGTGTTAACAAAAGTCTCAAAAATGCAATCTTAAGTTTTGATATTGTGGCTATGGAGTACGAGAACAAGCTTGAGTCTAATTTTTACCAAGATGGGCTATATGGTTCCGCAAACTACGTGGAAAAGAAGGAAAATATAGGAAAGTAACTTCTCTATCACGTTAGTGCTTAAATATCTGTTTGAATTTGGTAAAGTTCATGAGTCGACAGAGGTATTTACATAAGACATCCTGCTTGGTGTTTCCTTAGTAATCAATCACTTTGTTAACAGGGAAATCCTCAATTTTAGGGACAGGAATTTCCTCAATATAGTACACCTCACCGTTGTCATCGATTCTTTCTCTATCCTTTTCACTGATTGTGTAAATTTCAACAACATTTTGTTTCAACAAGTCCAAAACTTCAGTGTAATTCTTTTGAATTTGATAAGCTTGCTCCATCTTATGTCTTCTTAGCAAACCTTCAATTAATCTCACTGCATCAGGTTGTGAAGTCTGTAATCTGTCAATTAATCTGCCAATGGATCTGACCAAATACTCTTCTTCATAGATTGTTCCCTTCTTACCTCTGGCTTTCTTTCTTTCCTGTCTTCTTTTGTTTTTGGCCGTTTTTCTTGAAGTACCCGTTTGAGCAGTTCCGCCGGTTTTACCTGTATATCTTGTGAAGAATGATTCTCTTGTTGAAGTTTCTGAAGGCGCAATGGAAACATCATCTGCCTGATCGACTTCTTCCCCATAAAATGCATAAGGATCTTGCTCTTTCTTTTCTCTCAATTCTCTTAGTCTTTTAACTTGAGAGTTAACTTGACCTTTACAATCTGCCAACAACTCAGCAATAACAGAAAAACCTTCATCCAACCCACTATCAACAACCTCCTCAATAAACCCTAAAGAGTCAGATTCGAAAGTGCAAACGTTGATAGCCTCATGATAATAATAAGCTTTGCAGTACAGGCTAATAGCTTCCTTCACGTTTTTCAAATATTTCAACTCGATTTGAGCCGAGTCAACGTACTTATGCTCATAGTTCAATGCGGTGATCAATTCGTCTGCAACTTCATTCACACTATCTGGGAAATATTGAGAGGCTAACGACAAAGCTTCGTTCCATTTTTTGCACGAAACGTAATTGTCCATTGCACTTCTGTGATTTCCTAGCATTTCATAGATAATAGCAGCCTCTGAATACTCCTGAGTTGAAGCCAACTCTTTTGCAAAAATGCCATAAATTTGGTTCTGCTTTTTTTGGTCTCTTTTATACAAACCCAAAGCGTATTTGAACAATTTGTGAACTTCAATGTAATCCAAAGTGTTTTCAGAAATCTCCGTTTGGTCTATTTCTGTGTTAGACAAATGATAAACAGCAAGCTCGTGGTTACCTAGATGATCATCAATCATGAATTTCATTTCGTTTTCTTCAGAATCACTTAGCTCTTGCAAAAACGGCAAGTATTCTCTTGGATCCATTTGAGATTTCTGAGCAATGGCCAAGGACAATGGAATGTTGTATAAGGACAATGCAACATTGTAAACAACATTGACATCTTGTAAAAAGCAAATGTAAGTCACCATAGACTCCTTCTTATCTTCATCCTGCAAAGTCGTAATTAAACTCAACGCATCTTTCAAATTTGGTGGATTTTGACAGGCATATGCGGTTATGATGGATTGTAAATATTTTGTGACATATTCCGGTTTACTCAACAATGTTTCCAACATGGCTTTGCAAATTTTGTTTGCCTTAGACTTTTCAGCATCAAAAAATTTTTTCTTGATATACAACTGCATATCAGTCAAAGGTGCTGGCAGCAAAGCAAACGGTTCATCACTTGAAATGTTCAGCGTTTCCTTGTATTTTGTTTCACAAACATTTTCTTCAACTAAGCAGGAAATGAACAAGTCCAAATAGTCCACTCTGCCAATGTCATTAATAAAGTGATCCAAATTGTTATAGAACAACTCTGGGTCATAATCATGTAGTATGTCAAGACTGATTCTGTGAGTTCTACAAATCAACAACGCATCTAAGAATTGCTTGTTCTTGATGTGTTTTCTAACTTCAGACAAAACCATGATTCTAGGATGAATGCTTTCCAAATTACCTCTTGATGCTTGCAAAACAACCATTGATTTGGAAGGAACAACTGACACCAAAACGGAACCTCTTTCAACACTTCTCACTCTTTCATCAGATACGTTTGAATCAACTACTGGAAGTGGCTTGAAATTTGACGAGTTCAAATGAACAAACTGCAAATTATGTTGAGCAGTGGTAAAAAATAAGAAGTTGTCAGAAATTTCCAAAGAGGTCACCGCAGAGGTTAATTGTACGTCGTTTGCAAATAATTTCCCATTTTGTGTCAAACCAAACGCAACGTAATGAGAGTCTTCTTCCGCAGAGCTTGTCCATATATTTGCATCATCTTCATATTCATCTTGCAAAGCCTGTCCGGTAGTTTCTGCTGCCTTGTTTTTAATTCTGGTGACCCTAAAATCGACTACAACTTGCGGAAGTTTTGTAATTTCAATTATTTGCCCTTCCTTCGTCAATTGTAAAATTTGACCACTTTTGGTTTCGAACACAGCAGTCTGGTAGTCAAAGGTACTTTTAAGCAAAACAACTTTGTCATAAGTGTCGACAATGTTAAGAAGAGCAGGCTGTGAAGGATCTTGAACGTCAATCATAGCTAGTTGAGAAAAACTCTCGGAATCCAGAAGAATGACAACAATATTTTCACTTATGAAAGCAATTTGTCTCAAAGTGTCAAAGTTGGAGGCAAACTCGGAAGCATCTAGTGTTGATCTGATTGAAGGATGTTGACCCTTTCTCATTTGCTCCATACTATCAACTTTGGCAATGACTAATTCTTTATTCGTTAGTGCAGCATAAATTTCGTTCGAATGACTAACAGCTACATCCAAAACAGCATTAGGAGCGTCAAAATCTCTAAAGTAAATTGGTGGTGGAACGTTTGCTATGCTTAGCGGGGTGATGTTGACAGTTTGGCCATCAACAACAACAGTGGTACCGTAGTCACTACCAAAAGTTGTTGGTCCATGTGTGATCTTGTATGCAAATTGAGTGATATTAATTCCATTGGAATCTCCAAACATCAATGTAAACTCTTTCTCCGGATGCCATTTGCAGAAAACTAATCCTGGAGAAATAATTTCTTGCTTCAAGAACCAATGATAGTTTTTGGTGGTCCATAACTGGATTCTATCTTCCAAAACTATTGTCAAAATATCTGATGTACTGTTCCAGGTAAGGTCCTTGACTGGTTCAGCAAGTGGCAATCTGGTATCAAACTCCCCATGTCTTAACCCATTTCTTTCAAAAAAAATCAAGTCAAGACTTTGTCCTTCTTCTTCTTCTTCACTCAAAAACGTCTTTCTTTGAATGGAAGCAATCAAAGACCCCTGCGGTTTCCAGCTCAAACTTTGTTCCATACCGTCCACAGGTTCAGAAGCGGAATCCAGCTGTCCTTCTCTATTGTAAACTCTGATAACTCTTCTATCAATCACTTTTGAAGAATCATCCGCATCTTCAACAGTTTCAACAGAAGACACTGCAAAATATTCACAATCGCCTCTCCAAGAAATCTCAACATCTTTTGTATCAAAACTAGTAATTTCACCTTTGTCCACCATGTACGGCATCGTTGGGTCTCTCAACTGGTTACCAACCAATCCGGAATTTTGCAAGCTTTTCAACGCTTCTCTTTCCATAGCTCTCACACCTTTCCCTCTGAACTGTGTTTCTTTTTTACCCCACCCCACGTTAACATGCTTGGATTTCTTTAGATCTTCAAGTTGTAGCTCTGTTTCGTTGATTGGATCAAAATCTCTACTCAACAAAATGACTTTTCCGTCAACACTGACCAAAGCCAAAGTTTCCTCATCGTAAGACCATTTGGCTGCTTTCAAGCCGTTGTCAATGCTTCCAGCAATCTCGACCATCGTGCTAGTGTAGTCCATTGAAAAGGGGTCATAAGTAGCACATATGATATCCCCTTGCTGCATGACAAAAATTAGTTTGTTCACATCAGAAAAATCAACAAAAGATAGAATTTTGTCATTAAAAACGGGCAAATTGAAACTTGCCAACACAGCAATTGTTCCGTCTTTTGAGTATTGCTGAACCTCAATGACACCAAGTTCCAAATTACCCAATACGACAGTGATACTATCGTTGATGGTGTCAAAGGAAGAGGTCAAGAGCTGTAGATCTTCGACGGTTTGTGATTGAGGGGTAATGTTTCCCCTATGGAAGGTGATCAAATTTCTCATTTCAAAACTCGGTCTGTTTTAACTTTGCTTGACCTTCTTTTGCTGGTGTTTTTCAGTCCAGCCTCTTTAGTTAAGTTCGAGGGAGTTAGCTAGTTATCCATTAGGGTAACACTCATACCAATGTCTATAGAACATTACGAGTAGAATACATTGATGTAATGAGAAAGCTTACAAAGTCATCAAGTAATAATACCGAGCCGAGTTTGTACATTTCCGCAAAAAAAAAAAACACAAAAAAAACGAACCAACCAAAAAAAAAAAAAAAGAAAAGTAGGTCACATGTGCGTGAACTTGGGGTTGAGCGTCTCTAGCTTGTAACTGACATATAAACCACGCATCTTATAGATGATATACATAACTACATAACGCTATGTTGTGCATGTATCAATTATTAGATTTTCTCAAAGCAGGTTACAAATAAAAAAAAAAAAAGAAAATGCAAAAACAACTTCGTTCAAGCAACAGGGTAAGCTCAAAACACCTTCGCAGCTTTCAGATCTTTTTGCAAGTTGGGAAGTAGGTCAGTTCTTAGTTCCTCGATCCTCAGCGCATAGTAACGGTCACATAATGTGATAAGCGTGGGTTTATTCTCTGTTGTGTGCTTTTCATCTGACGCGGAAATGGGGGTTTTGTACAATGCATTAACAAAGTTTCGGAGATCTCTGAGTGTAAGTTTCAAATGATTTTGGTTTTTTTTGGAATTTCTTAGGTCTAAATTTTGAAAGGTTCCATCCAATTTGTACACTTCAAAAATTTTGTGGGACTTGAACTCTTTGAAAATAACCTCATCAATTATAGGGTCAACCAACAAGTCGCTTAGCTCAAATTTTTCATCTTCATTTTGTGCTATGTCTCGTTGTCTTTCTAAAATTATCTGTAACAGTAACAAAATGATATTATATCCAATGCTTCTCCCACATATAGCCTGCATCAAATACGGGTGTGTAATGTTGTGTATTGGTTTGAAAGCGCTTTGAACTTGCCGTATTTTCTGATCAGTATTGTCATCATATAGTGCAGTGAGCTTGTAACTGTCAAACAGAAAGGGATCTGCCTCTACCAAGTCTCCTGAAATATCCGCCCGACACAAAAAAAACGTCGCACACAGCAAAATGAAAACAAACAGACAACAACAAATGCTAATTCTTTGTTTACAATGATGGAATGTTAGTGCATCTTCATTGAAAAAAATACCTTTTCGAAAATAGAGCTTTGACTTGCTGAGTGAGCATATGAAAAAGAGGAAGAACACATTGACCAACCTACCATAACATCGTACCATGGAAAGAGACATTCTGAAGGGCCTTTGTGATAAGGTGTACGAAAAAAGAAAAGCTGCAGCATTAGTGTTGGAAAAACAAATAAAAAATCTGGCAAATGCAAACGACTTTCAAAGAATCAACGCAATTGTAGATGAGTTGTGCGATGAATATTTCCCGCTATCTGTTGAAAAAGCTGTTGCCAGAAATGCAAGATTAATGGGTTTAGCTACCACCATGATTGCGTTGGGGCCAAAAAACATTCCATCGTACTTGAGCACCATTATTCCTCCAATTTTAATTTGCTTCGAGGATCAAAACGAGCAAGTCAGATTTTATGCATGTGAAAGTTTGTACAATATTGCCAAGATAGCCAAGGGCGAAATTTTAGTGTACTTCAATGAGATATTTGATGTTTTGTGCAAGATCACATCAGATCCAGTGTCTAATGTGAAAAACGCTGCAAGTGTTTTGGATAAATTGATCAAGGACATTGTTGGTGAATTTGGGGCCCGTCATGAAACTGTAGTGAAAAATGACGATTTGAATGATTTGCCTCCTGCAACCAAAACAAATTCAGTCACTGGAGAGGTTTTGCAAGAGCGCTATGAGCAAGATACAAAAACACTGTCGTTTTCACTTCCAAAATTTATTCCTTTGCTACAAGAAAGAATATACACCAACAATCCAAACACAAGAATGTTCATTGTAAGCTGGATACAAGTTATTGCCAGTTGTCCCGATTTAGAGCTGATCACGTACTTGCCTGCATTTTTAGGGGGTTTGTTCGCGTATTTGAGTGATTCTCACAGAGATGTGAGAGTTGTTACGACCAATTTGCTTGATTTGTTTTTGCAAGAGATTAAAAGAGTGTCTGAACTCAAAAAACTTCTTGCAATGGATGCCGCTTCCACCCATTCTATCAATGCGAACAATACTTTGGTTAGTGAAGCAAACACTATTCCAGCTACAAGTAACATGAAAACGACAAACCAAAATTTATTGTCAACAAAGCAAGGTTTCATGAGACTGTCTAGTGACGAAAGCTCTTCGAAAAAACTGACTGATGGACCGTCTATTACAGAACGGAAAAAAACTCTGATCAATGCTTTAGATCAATGGTCAGGTAACGGCAATGCCTCGGATGGCTCCAATGACGGGTCTGGAACAAACGTTAACAGATACAACAGCAATAAAAATGAAATCGGTTCCTCTGATTCCACACAAAGAGTTCAAGAAGATTTAGAAGAGCAAGAAAAATTCCATGATCAAACTAATGCTCAAAGAGATCTGAATTCCTCGGCTCCGACTATACAAACATCAAGGCTCGGGCAAGACTATGTTCCAGGCCAAAATGTGGTTTTGGACTTCCCAAAGTTTATACAAGTTTTAATCACAAGTTTAAACTCTTCTGAACCAAAAGTCCAAGTTGTGGTTTTAAAATGGCTAGAAACTATATTGAACTTGTCACCAAGAGGTTTTATTTCAACGTTGTCAAACATTCTACCTCTACTATTGAAACATCTGAGTGATAGTAATCCAAAGATCAGTGAAATAGCCACTTCCATCAACTACAAGCTAATTGACGTTGCCGGTAAGTTAGATGAGGGGGAGAAAATCAATTACTCATCCATGATCAACAATTTATCTTTGAATTTCAAAGAAGGAACTGCAACTACAAAAATCGCTTGTTTGGATTGGCTTATTTTCATTTATAAAAGAATTTCTGCAACATCGATGTTGGAGTTCAATGACGGAATATTTTATATTTTGTTACAGTCAATGTCTGACGAAGACAACAGGGTTATTTCAAAATCTTTGGCTTTGTTGAGTTGCATATGTGCCAATGGGAAAAATGACTCTTATTTTTCAAATTTTGTGTACAAAGTTCTGGACTTGTTGAAAAAAGACATTGATATTTTGAAAACAAGAGCAAGTTTCATTTTAAGACAGTTGTGTTTGCAGTTGGGAGCAGAAAGGATATACAAAATCACATCTTTGACCTTGGACAAATGGGACAAATCAGACATGACGTTTATTCAGCTGGTGATCCAGATCATGAGTACGGATTTGATCACTGCGCCGGATTTGAAAGCTTTGCGCAAAAAACTGAAAAAAAATGAAGATTGGACCTTTTTCAGTATTATTTTCAAATGTTGGTGTTATAACAGCTCCTCCTTACTATATCTTTGTTTAATTTCTGAGAATTACGAATTGGCTTACCACCTGTTGCAAATCCTTGTTGAACAAGATATGATTGAGTCTAGCACACTTATTCAAATTGATGTTTTGGTTCAGTATTTGGAATCACCTGTTTTTGCAGGTTTGAGAATGCAGCTACTAGAACATCAGAAATATCCTTATTTGTATAAATGCTTATTTGCACTTTTGATGATTTTGCCTCAGTCAAAAGCTTACGAAATTTTGAATAACAGATTGAGTAGTGTTATCAAGCTTGTATCTGTGACTTCTGCTTCAACTAGTAATACTTTATCGAGCTCAGCGAGCTCTTCACCAATGCTCAAAACTGAACACAGTGTTTCTACTAGATCATTATCAATTAACTCTACAAGCTCAAGATCAATCACACAGAACAGCTTCCAATTTAATGACCTGCTTGAATATTTTAGAAATGTTACAATGAGTTTAAACGATGAGTGTGCTGAAGGAAATGACGAAAACAACATGCCAATCATAAGAACCAACTCTAGTAAGCAAGAACCTGCTAAAAACATTTCGAAGCAAAGTGTTAGTAATAGAGTAAGTTCCATGAGCAAAGTATACGAACCAGTGATTCCAATGACTCCAGTGACTCCTCAAATGGCAAATGGAATGTTCACTGAGATCATGCCACCTGATTTGCCCAGAAAAATGAGTTCTTCTACATATGCAGAAAGACAAACCTCAGAAACTCAGAACGAGGAGAATGACAATGATTCGGTAGTTTTCAACCCAGCACTTTGATTTGTTTCACTAGGTCTAAATTCCCATATACGACCAGTTTGTTCAATCAGAAGTTTCATGTCTCTGTTTTGTTTTATCTTTGCAATTTTGCAAAACACTTACTTAGCTTTTGATAATCGTCGGCCGCCTCGAGTTCCAAACAAAGATCAAGGTTTTTCAAAGGAAAATATCGTATGCCATTGAGCGAAAACTTGACAACGTTGCACAATTCGCGATTTAAATGTGCCACAAGTATATTTAACTGAAGGCTATTTAAGCTCATGAACTCTGTTTGCTGCTCACAGTAGTTTCGCATAGCATCAAAGTTGTTTGTACACCAGTTCTTTACCACAGGTTTGCTCGAGGAATTTTCACACATTTGTTCAGAAACTTTTTCAAGCCATATCGATGGAGGAAGTGATTCTTTTTTCACTTTGAGTCCAAGAATTAATTTTGTTGCATTACCTCTGTTCAAACAAAACTCAAGTTCGTGCGCGATTTCTGCGACCCAAACTAGACATTCCTTGGGCAAATTGCTGCTGCTGTAGTAGTTGTTGGTTGAGGATTGTGGGTTTTGGTGACATTGAGGCGATATTAGTAATTTGTCCATTTTGTTGTTTATCATCGTAACGTCAGCATCCAACTCGGCTTTGTTTTCTGTAAAGGCCATTTTTATGCTTATGTTTCTCTGTACGATTGAGCTTACTGAGCTTCTTGACTGGGAGGTTTGTGTTCAGCAATTTTAGTTTTCTTTAGAGTTTTGTAATACTTTTCAGCCTTACACTCACTGCGAGCAAACCGTAGCTGTTGACGACCTGAAAGGTATCTTATTTCAGGGGAGCACTTTTTACATGCAAAACCGTTGGATTTTGAAGTTTTTTTTTTGTGTATGCAAACGCGAAAAAGCTTGTGTCATCTTTTATGTGTTGCTATTTACTAACAAATATATAGAATGAATAAATTTTTGATAATTACGGAAATGTCTTCAAGAATGATGGAAAGTTCTTTAAGTTAATTGAGTCTGTGATTGAATGTTTGCTTATTCGCTAGCTAGACTAGCCAACTCACTTTTAAATAACTCAGTCAACGCCAAACGAATAGTTTTTGCTCCAATCACATAGTCGTCAATTTCGTTGAACATTTGAACACAGAATCTAACATAAATATCCTTGTTGTGCACGAAAAACGGAGCAAATGTTTTGTGTTTCAAAATAACCATATTCAAGTATTTCTTATTCAAGGTTGAGTAGTACGATTGATCAGAAACCATCTTTGTATAAACGACATTGTACTTTTCCTTGTCCACTGGAAATCTGATGGAAAAAATACCAGGCGGAGATAAAGTTTTTGTTGAGTTTTCTAACAGGTTGGCTTTATCTGATGAAATACCCCTCCAACAATCAATAACTTTTAGGGCAGCAGCGTCTCTTAAATGTTGTTGATACTTTCTAATAGCTGTTTCTCCACCGCATATTTGGGATCTAAACTCAATTGCCTTTTCGGTGCACAGGTAAGAAGCATATGAAATTGTTCCTGCTCTGGCAAATTTCTCAATTAACAACATGTCTGGTTGAGAAGGCTGCAAACGGTAGTTACTGGACACAGGCAGAGTTTGTATAACCTTATGGAATTTCGCATCAACGTATAGCATAGCACAACTCTTTGGCACACTCAGCCATTTGTGCAAATTGGAGACAAGAAAAGTGGGTTTGCAAGTCTTGATGAAGGTCAAATCTAGAAGCCCTGCTCCATGCGCCGCATCAATCAAGCTTAGCACATCATATTTGTTACACAAACGAGTCAACTCTTCGTATGGCATTTTGACCCCGGGAATGGAACATACTGTATCAAACATGCACATGGTAAACTCTCCGGTCTGCAACTTCTCTTTGAATTTGGCAACAACATCATGGTCTTCAATAGGATAAGAAATCGGAATTATCTCATACTGTAAACCGTAGTAGTCATGCAAAAACTCAACGGTGTTTTTACATGCCTTAAACGAATTAGAATGAAGCAGAATTTTATCTGTGCCAAACTTCCAAGGATAAGACCGCAGCACGGTGTTGATTCCCGTGCTTGTGTTGGTGACAAGGACAATAGATTTCCAGATATCTTCAAGCTCCAAATAGCTAGCTAGTGTTTGAACCTGTTGTTTGTATTTTTCCACTGAGGTGTATATTACAAACCGCTCAGGATATTTCTCATGCTCCTTAACTATTTTGGTTTGCTCTTCAATGACCATTGAAGGGGTGGTGCCGTATGAGCCATGGCTAATCAAGACGGCGTCTTCTTCTTGTTCGGTGTAATATTTTTGTCTAAATTCATGGCCAAATCGTGGCATTCTTTGAGGATCTATGAGTGAGCTATTGTTCTCTTGTTCCTCTACTATAATGCAATTTTACAGTGTCATCATTTGCAATTCCTCAAGATGGAATAATCTTACTAGCTTTGAAAGGCGTTGCTTTTATATATAATGTTTGCTCCATTTCATGAATGTTTGCATTCTTTTTCTCAGCTTTATGACTAAATGTTGATAAAGATTTGGAATCAATTACATAAATCTATAAAAAAATTTGGTGCAAATTCGGCAAAAAACAAAATATGCTGTTTCGGTTAGCGAAACACAGGAACACAAATAACTTGGTGCATTCTGTGATGACTCAATGCCTTTTTCATTCATCAAGTGGAAAAATAAATAAACAAAAAGGCTCCAAGAAAATCATTGATTATGACAAAGCATACTTTCAAAAACAATTGAAAAATCACTTTCTGTTTCCACTTTTGAGTTTAGTGTTATCCATCTTGCAAACAGGCAAAGGTTTAACCTTTTGGACTTTTTTTTTTGAAAAAAAAACATAACGCAGCTTGAAGCTTTCGGAATACGGACATATAAAGTTATGAAACCAATAATGATGTCAGAAAATTCTTGGCGCTAAAAAAATACTTTGCAACAAGGTTTTTGTACCATTGATGCATGAAAAAAACTTGTCCCACTTTCACAAAACACCTAACATTGGATCTCTAAAATGCTTGTGTGTGTTTAGTCTTTTCAAATTGTGATTGTTAACCTGTCTATTTTCACGCATTTTCTCCAAACGTTGTACTCTTGCGTCAGATTTTTGTATATCTTTCTGTGTCAAACCGTTGGACATTCTTCTGTCGTAAGACGGAACTGCGGCCAAAACCGTATTTCTACGTTCCCGCTTTTCATTAGCTAGTTTTCTATAGTAATTATCTTTTTCCCTTTTCTTCTGCTCTTCACTAGTATCGTTGGAAGTGGATCCAGAAAGTTTATCATCGTTCGAATTTTCTTCTTCGTTGCCTGTTTGGAAGGAGACGGTTTTCTTCGAGCCTTTTGTAGAACTCGGAGATGCCGATTGCTCTTTCAATGAAAAATCATAGTATTCTTCAAACAGAGCCCTTTCTCTTGTGGTCTCGTACGGAATTTTGGCATGACGTTTAGACTCGATGTGGTTTCTGACACTTTCCACTGTTGTTCCTTGAAAGCTGCAATACAAACAGTGTTTTTCGTCAATCACCACGGTGATCAAGAAATCAAGAAGACCTTCCAAGTCAACCAAATATGTTCTCTCCGGGATGTAAAGCCCGTGTTTGTTGAACATATGTCTCACGTTAAGTTCAAGTTCGTGGTTGTGCGATCCACAGAATATGCAATCAGTGAAAAACGTGTCGTCCTCGTCTGCGTCTGCACTTGCATCGAAATCTTGGGTGTCAGTTTTGTGTAACTCATCTTCGTCATCATCAGTAGTCATCTCAAAGCCAGATTCTGACGTATCTCCAAACTCCGAGCCTGTTTCTTCTTCAAAATCGGTTGTAAACTCGCCATCAATTGAGGCTCCAGACACTTTTGAATGTGTAGAGTAGGCTGGCGACAAACTTCTGTAAGTGTCTTTCTCACATTCGCTAAGCTCTTCCTCAGAGAGCTCATGGGTGGCCCTCGACTGCCTCTCTTGATTTTTATACTTTTTCTTGCGAGGGTCATTGACCGGTTTCAAAAGCTCAAAACCGTTTTCATCAACTTCTGCTTGTTGTGCTTTTGCTAGATCAGCTAATTTTGTTTTCTCAATAAACTCCTCACTTGTGATAGGAGGCAAATGATTGATTTTACGATGTAGATTGTACCTGTGCCACTCACTTTTCATGTGATATCTTTGCATATCAGAAGAAACAAATTGAATCAAGCATGAGTTGCAAGTAAAAATTGCACCTGGGTGAGTACTGTTTGATAAATTCATTTTTATGTTTGTGTATTTTGGGCTTTTTTGTAGTTTATTCAGGGAGTGTGGATATTGATTAACTCAATGTCAGCTTTGCCACCACTTAAAAACTCACAAAAACTGACGCATCCTTTTATCTGACAATGCCGATGATTTACCAGGCGACGGGTAAAAGCATCAAGATGACACAATGTTTCGGCGGTGGATAATTTCAATTGATAAAAGCAAAAGACAAAGGTAATCTTTTTTGACTATATAATATACACAAGCAAGATTAATGCAATACCTAAAATTTGTTCAAAGAATTGATGATATATACTGTTGTGAGAAGGAGCGCACTGCTCCACATCATTGATCCCACCCAACAGAAGTTTTTGGCCAAATACGCTTGAACAAGGCCATAGCAACCACATCTTGAGCAGACAATTTTGTGTCGAAAGTTGCTTTGAAGTAACCATGGGTACCCAAACTTTCCTTGATGAAACCTGATCTTCCTGATTTGGTAAACAAGGGAATTGATTTAAACCATTCGATATCGTCTGCATTGAAAAACATGTAACGCACAGTGACAACGTTTTTGTGAAATTTGAAAGGATGCCCAGTCAAGACAACTCTCTTTGCCAAGATTCTGGTGTGATCAGAAGACAAGAAAGAGCCGTGACCGATAAACTCAACACCCGTAGGGGTTTCGCTGTTTTTCTTGAAGAAAATTGCTGGTGATTGGGTGAAATCAGCAGGAGCAATGCAAGTCGCCACAGACACACTATCTTCGTGCAAAAATCTTTCAAATTTGTGAACGTTGTTTGGTGACACTGATGCGGAGGAGAAACATGGTTGGATCACTTGTCTTCTAATACCATACTGCACAATAATTGGCTCTTGTGCAGGAACAGGTTTTTCATAATCTTCCCATCTTTGAATAGAGAAATTTGCTACAGTTTGTTGATGCTCGTGGGGTAGCAAACCAAAGACAGTGAAAACGAGTTGTTTTGGATCAACAACTTTATCCAACATTTCCTGTGGAAATTTAATATACATCTTGATTTTATCCCCTGCCTTAACTTGTGCTTGTTTTTGTGCATTGTTTAAAACTTGTCTCTTTACGTTTTTGTAGTTTGAAATTCTCAAAACTCTGTTCCATTCAGGTGGGCAATTTGGATCTTTTTCGTCAACGTCCCAAACACAGTTGTGCAAGTTTTTCAAACCTCTGTATCTTTTCAACCGTTCAACCCCGCTTTCATTAGGGTTTAGTTCCAGTTCATCTGGGAACTCACGGTCTTCTTTTTCCATGTTTCTATATTCCAACAACTGACGTTCTTCTTCTTCGGGGCTTAACTCAACAAACATTTCCGTTTCTCCGGTTTCGGTGGGCTGGTAAAGTGATTCTCTGTTGTCTTGGAAATCTGGAAGTTCGTCGCCGATATCTAGTTGCTCGTTATCTTCATTGATCAAATCTTCATCCAAGTCTTCGTCTGCGTCATCTTCCACCTCTTCTCCTTCTTCCACCATATCGTCCAAATACCATTTAGATTGGTAATCCGACGTTCCTTTTGGAACTTTTGGTTTTCTTAATGGTTCTGCTCTTCCAGGCAAATAACCGTGTTCGTCGTATCTTGCGCTTGTCAAGTTATCATACTCATAGTCGCGACCTTCATCGTCAAAGTCTTCTACGTCACTGTAAGCACCCATTTCCATATCATGATTAGCGTATTCTTCTAACGAGTCTTGTTGATCTGGAACTGGAATCATACACGAGTCGTCTCCGTTTTTCATTAGTTTCGTCAATTTAGTGACTTGGAAATCCCCTAATCCAGGAAGATGGACTAATCTATTAACATTAAAACCAGTTCCTCTGGCGGTACCTTGAACCACAAGACAGCCGTTGTTATCATCTTGCTCGTAGCTAACAGAGTCAGCAACAAGATAACCTCTAGAGTCTCTCCAGTTGACGTTTCTTGGAAGTTTTTGGCAAAGGGTTCTCAAACAGTTTAGAGATTCACTTGGTTTTTCCAAGTTGTAGATTTTGTCTTCATTTGGGAAAAAATGTTTGAAATAACTTTCCAAAGATTGCTTGACATCTAATTGGAATTTTTCCTTTGGGTGCACTTGAGATAGGTTGGACACAACACCAATATATGAAGAGATACCTTGTAGTTCTAGGGCCCTGATCACTTGTTCACCGATTTCAGGATCAACTTCAGAAGTTCCACTTAATCCGAAAACGACAAAATCGGCAATTTTACAAGAGTCCAATAAATTGATCATATCGTTCATATCTGGAATGATGATTTTCAAATTACTTTTAAATTTTGGAATAAATAGGTTGTTGGTAGATGGAACCTCGATATTAGATTGCACTAGATCATCTGTGGGAAACTCACTAGACAAAAGCTTCTTGACAATATCGTCAGCAAACACGTCCGTTGTCAATGGAATGACTGTTATAATTTTGGCAGCCCCATTGGCACCATCAAACAATTTTCTGTTTTCAGAAGATGCTTTGATTTTCTGATCTCTCACTTGTTTAGCAAGGTTTTTTCTTTGCAATTTAGACACAACTTTAACCGCTGGTTTCCCGGTTTTTCTAGAGTCATCAGTTTCAACTCTTCCTTTAAACATTTTTTTCAAAGCACTTTTACTTGAATGTCTTGATTTGAAGGATTTGTGATTCTTCTTCATAGAAGATCTATGAGAGTGACTACCTGCCATTTTAAAATGTGTGCGATGTGGTGGACTACTGGTAGATTTCCCAATGCTGTGAGTTTAACTTGGTTTTGTTATTTTTGAATCGAAAATTGATAAACGTTTGTCCAAAATGTTATTATAAATCAAATATTTAACCCAATGTTAAAATATTCATTTTTAAGATAGCGGTAACCCTTATTCATTTTTTTCCATAGGTTAAACGGTAACCATTACAGCATCGCTAATGGTTAGTTGGAAGAAACACAAAATGAGATCTAACTTTTTTTTTAGAACAGAAAGAAAAAAAAAGAAAAGAAACTTGAAAGAAAAACAAAACTTCTTTTCAGTTTTTTTTTTGAGACAAATTTTTTACACCCATACATGTTTTTTATTTGCAGCTTTTTTTTTATTGTTTTTTCAAAGGTTAAAACTTTTTGAAAAAATTTATACAAACTTTGATATTTTCTTTTTTATTTTGCTTTGACCTAAAAAAAGAATAGGCTGGGATTGAGCTTAGAGGTTGAATGAATCTTGTAACTTTTTTGTGACAAAAGTGGGTCATAATTTGGGATTGTACTTGAAGTTTTATTCAAACCTTTGATTAAATTAATATGATCTACGCAATTACACAAATAACTTAATACAAAATATACCCAGTCACGTGCAATATACACTTATAACTTCATACACTAGCAGCAATATAAGTAACACGTGAGTATATAAATTTTGCTTTTACTGCGCAGGTTTCTGCTGCAAGCAATATTTACGTCGTAACATGTGATATATAGCATTATATATGTTTTCAATCTCATTTTCCACGACATCAAAAGTTGTTTTTTTCAGCTTTTCGATTTAACAAAACTTAGTACCCGGTCACTAAAGAATTTCTTGAAAAAATTTCAGTTTTATTTTTCTTTTTTTCCATTGACTTGTTTTTCTCCACTTTGATGATATCCGATCCATGCTTGACATACACTCACTCTACTGGAATTTGCTCTTTACGAAGACGTTTGGCTGTCCGGTTGTCTATGCGAACTTGCTGTTTGCGTCTGTCGACACCGTATGTCATTGTCCTTACGTTCATCTGTCATGCATACTTGAAGTTCCGTTCGTATTCCTAACTTTGTAGCCAAAAAATAAATAAAAA
The DNA here is from genome assembly GCA_000585475.3 of Hanseniaspora vineae. Lineage (NCBI taxonomy): Eukaryota > Fungi > Ascomycota > Saccharomycetes > Saccharomycodales > Saccharomycodaceae > Hanseniaspora > Hanseniaspora vineae. The sequence goes on from JFAV03000042.1 coordinate 135,582, forward strand.
CCCACATAAAGAGAATATATACAACAGTGTATGTACGGGAGCAAGCTCATTGAATGCAAACAGAGCGAAAAACAACAAGCTCGAATAATATGAGCATCTAATAGTCAAAAACAACCATGAACCGAATGAAGATAGAACATGCAAAGACAGATGATAACAGTGGCAACTAGTGACAAATGTTTAGAAGAAACTGGTGAATACTATATTTACATGAACAAACCGTAGTGAAGGCAACACTATACAATTTATTAGCGAGAACACCAATAGACTTATTTAAGCAAAGCACCAATATATGAGAAATTTGGCAAACCCATGTTGAAAAGCCAATAAGTGAGCCCTACATTGCATGCTGAAATTTTGATCTGAAGATTATACTCTAAAACAGACCAACTTTGAAGAATGATATCATACATCAACAGTAGAAAAATAAGGGAGCCCGCAGCGTGAATTATGATTGGAGTACAAGATATGCATGTTGCGGTTTTTGATTGTATATGTGATAGGAAAATGCAAGCGGAGATATATGACAGTCTTTACGGTTGTGGGGCTAATGCACCACAAAAGGGGGGGGTCTCATTTTTTTTTCAACTGCATTGCGTTATGGAAGAAAGTTTTTTAGCTTAACAGCATTGTGTCCAACATATTTGTTTACAAAACAAAGGCAACGGTCAGTTTTGCAGAATTTTTGTCTAGTTATGCACCGAATGGTTTTTTTCTTACACTAGCGATTAATTAATCAAAACAGAACCCAGCTAACACGAAATGTTTCACAAGTTTTTAGAGCAACAGGAAAGATATTTGAGTTTATTTCAATGTTATTCATCAATTGTCAGTGTCATGATTTAAGTGCAATGTGTTCAAGGTCAGAAAACTATGTTTGAGAATGTATCTTTACTAACAATTTCATTATTCATATTTTTGTTTTTTTTTATGACTTATAAGCGCACTTTTCACTTCCTAAGCTGATTGAGTTTGAAAAGGATGCTACGTTATTACAACATTTTATGATAATCCATTACTTACAGAAACATGGCTCACGAAAACGTTTGGTTCTCTCACCCAAGAAACTACGGTAAAGGTTCAAGACAATGTAGAGTCTGTGCCTCCCACACTGGTTTGGTCAGAAAATACGGTTTGAACATCTGCAGACAATGTTTCAGAGAAAAAGCCAATGACATTGGTTTCAACAAATACAGATAAACAAATTATAATGATGCGGATATCATTGAGGTAAAGGGCACGTTGATGCGTGGTTTTTGATCTTGATGTGTTTTTTTATATTATAACTTTTCAATCTGTTTTCTAGTTAGTTTGCTATCATTTTTGTGTAATGGTGGACTGATAAATCATTGGTGAATCTCACCATACATATATATATATATATCTTTATATGTACTTTTAATTACAATAAATCAAGAGTGCTTTCAATAAAATCAAAATTAATGGTCTCTATGAAAAGAGTTGTTGAGGATGTCTGCTCGAACTTTGCTTCCCATGATCTTTACGTTTCAGTTGTTTATTTTAGTAAACACTACAAACATTTTCACATCAAAAACCTTCAAAAAATAAAAGCCAAAGCAAGAAATAAACAAATTTTTTTGGAAAAGAAAACAAAATAAATACCAAAGTATAATTGTGCACTTGTACTAGCCATTATATTTGTGTTGTAAAAAGTCTTTTCTATTAATTACATCTCTATTTAATGTCCCTCTTCTAGTTTAATCAATCTGCTATGTTTTAATTAAAACTTTACCTTATTTTTTTTGTTTTTCCTTGTCGTTTGCCTGCGACACGCGACGTTTTGAAACTTAAAAAAAGCCCTTTAAGTTTCCGTGCTTCATATTTTCACCCTTCACATTGCTTTTTTTTTCACGAGTCTAAGGAGAATGCTCTAGTTTATTCATATAAGAAATGTTTTTTGTCCTTGTACCCTTCTTCAGAGATGGACCATTATCGGAGACTTAGTTAAAAGAAAAAGCTAAAAAGACCGAATCAAAAATTAAATACAACGGAAACATTGCCACAATCGAATGCTTTGTGCCTCAGATAGCACTATTAATTTGATTGCCAGAAAAATTGATGCAAGATCATCAGTTTTCTAGGTTTCCAAGATTAAGTTTTTTACCTGGAACAACAAGGAAGTTCATGGACCGTGTGTTCTAACCAGCGTCTAGCCAAAAAACGGGCGTTGGGAGCGATAGTCCAAGAATGTCGAAGGAAGTCCACATTTTTCATTATTTTTATGATTTTTAGACCTCGCATTGTAACATGTTTCTTGATATTTTTAGATTGTTGTCTTATAGGGCGAAATGTTCTAAAGTGATCTTAAACTAACTCATTACCCGAAAGAGTCTCTGAGAAGAGGTGAGTGTTTATGTCTTTCATCATTAGGCAAGGAATAGTCCAACATAATGAGTCTAAGGCTCAAGTAGTTTATCATTATAGATCAGAATTATATACGCAGATCTGAGAGGAGTTCATTCACAAGACTGATGACTGTTCCACGGTGATGCTTTTAACTGGAGTAGGCAATGCACCCAGGCTCATTTGACTCTTGAAAGATTGAACACTGTCAATTTCTTTACAGTCTTGCAATTCAAATTCCTGAGCACCTTGTTTACCGCCATTCACTGGTTTGGTATGAATAATCAAAGTTTGCTTTGAAGCCAAGACATACTTTTCGTAAAAGTCAATAACGTGTTGTTTCGTGATGTGCTTGTCAATAATGTCAGCCCTTCTGGTGTTGTTTTCAAAATTGTAGTACCCAGAATTAATAGAGTTCAAGAAATGTCTAGTTTCTTCACCCAAGTTTTTGAATTTCTGTAAAAGTGTGCCTAGAACACCTTTCTTGATGTGTTCAAATTCTTCATCCGTCATGTTATGCATGTCTTTTACACACTTCTCATGCAAAAAAGTTTGGATGCGTGATTCAACATAGTCACAGGAGTATTCACCTTGTACCAAAATACGCAAAAAGAAATACGGCGAGGTTGGTGCGTAAGAGCTCGACCAAACAATGTATCCCAATTGCTCATTTGTTCTTAAAACAGTGAAACAAGGCTCCTTGATTGTTTGTGTCAAAAGTCTGAACAAAGAACTAGTTAATTCATGAGCGTGATAAGAATTCGAGTTTTCATCTTTCACGTCACCCAAAATATCGGCACCCACTTCGTCATGGAATTGAATGGTATACTCAACACAGGAATTTAAATTTTTTGGATCTTTTGTTGTTTGAACATATCTGTACTGATCATCAACAACACATGATCTTTGCAATTGGCACTCTTTATAAGGCAGCAGCTCCGTTGATTTGAATGAGTTTAGTGGAATCTCGTTGATCTTGATTGCATCTTCTTTGTAAAAGTTACCGTGTATCAATGTTTCCAGGAAAAATTCTCTGAACAAAGCTCTACTGAATAATACCAAATCATCATAGGTAATTTCTTTTAGTACTTGGAGTCTATCTTCAACGGAGTAATTGTTTTCGTAAATCAAAAAAGCCCATCTAGTCGAACTTAAATTGTATGGAGCATTGAACAAAAAGTTTTCGTAAGTGTCCGTTAATTTTTCTTTAAACACTCTGAATCTTCCATGGTTTGGTTCAAATTTGATGATTCCTTCAAAAAATTCCTTGATCAAAATATCTGCCTTTTCGTTGTATCCGAAAAAACCAACTTGTAACCCAGTTGAGTGTCTGGACAAGTTTATGTGTAAGTTGGCAATCACTGCATCGTAAATTATGCTGTCATTTAAGTAGTCATTGACCAACGAAACATAAAGAGAGGTTAAAACAACGTTTTTGACAGTGGAGCTGGTGATCGGAATTGTGAAATCAAAATTTACGTAACCCTTTGGCAACTTAAATCTATCGTCTTTTTTGAACCACAATTTAGTTTTGGAGTCTGCTTTCAACAACAGTGGCTCAACCAAAGGAACAACGTCGCTTGGGATAGTGTCGACATGGAAGTTTGTTGCAATGTATGGGTTCTTTCTTGGCAATGTGAATTCTTGATTAGGCAATTTCGATACCGTTTCAATGTTTTCAATGAATTCGGTGCTGTATTCTTTGACTGAGTATTCTGTTCCATACCATTTCTCAGTCTTGTCAGTAATGACTTTTTTAGAGATCAAAAAAATGTTTGAATTCCATATGGTTAGACAGTCCAAAAATTCTTTCAACTCTTCAGGATTGTAGTTGTACAATAAACCCATACCTAAGATATTGCTCACCGGATAAAAATTATCTTTTTGCAAATCGTTTGATAATTCGGAAACTGTTGATGATGGGTTACGTGGCTGTTTGAATTTGAAAGTGGCATATGCAATGTCTTTTAATTCTTGGAAAATCCATTCTTGAGGCAACTCGTTTTTCAGCATTTCAATATATTGGAAAGTGGCTTCTAAAACCCTTTCGTATTCTTCAACCCCTTTATCCGTCAATTGCAAATTAACGGTAAATGATCCATTGCCTGGCGAGATAGAATGCCCACCTGCAGAAAGACCATGGACCAAAGAAAGCTCTTTCAAGTAGCTAAGCAATGACCCGTTCCCCTCATACCCGATCAAGTGTCCAAAGTAGTGACTACTTCTTGGGCCATTCCAGTTTTTGTCAAAATCGGGAACTTTGAACATGATCTCCAAAGTTTTCAAATCTTTTACTGGCTTCACTTTGACAAAATTGTTCAAACAGTCCGAGGGATAAACTGGGACCCCGTAATCCTCGTGCAAATCATCCAAATCTTTATTCTTAACATCATGGAATAAATCATAACACCACTCACTCAAGGTGTCCAAATCTTCTCTACCCAAAACACACAATCTCATGATATTGGCAGAGTAGTATTTGTGATGAAATTTCAACAATTCCTCTCTAATGTCAACCCCCTTTGAGCGAGGATGGTTCCATAAGGTGTCAAGGTTACCAGTAGAAAACTTGTGGTTCGGATGATCCCTATTACTTAGGGACTTGCTCAATTGATACAACCTTCTACTATCATTTTGCAAATTTTTCTTATTCTCACTATCGACAGCATTGATCTCCTTCTCAGTTGAGTTTTCATCAAACAAAGGACACGAAAAAAATCCGGAAAATCTGTCCAAAGCTCCATGCAAGTTGTCATGATTTACTTGAAAATAATAGTTGGTGTTCATTTTGCTTGTGTATGCATTGGAATCCCCACCATGCTTGTTCAAGTATTTGCGATACTCGCTCTCATCAGGATATTTGGCTGAACCCATGAACAACAAGTGTTCACAAAAATGGGCCAAACCTGGCAGATGTTTGGGGTCTTGGAAACAACCGACATTGACATCCAAAGACGCTGCAGCTTTGTCTGTTGTGGTGTCTTGAATCACAAGGCATTTAAGTTTATTTGGTAGTTGAATATATCTATAAAGTCTGTTGTCAAGATCTGGCTTGATAAACTTATTTTCCAAGATCTTGTAGTTCATTTTTTTCAGCACTGTCATTTGATGAAATCGACCTGGGCAACTAGACTTATCGGTGTGTGATAATTTTAAAGCTTTGTTTGGTTTTCAAGTTACTCACATATCATGTTGAACATTGTGTTTCAAATAGTAACTATTTAACACATCAAGGTTACAAGTTCATAGGTGAGTTGTTGAAGGCAGAGGGGAGGCGGGGAGAACTTACTGAACAAAAAAGGTAATTATTCTTTGGTCACGTGCAAAGGGTTTTTTTTTTTTTATATAAACCTTAACTTAGTGTGGTGAACACTATGTACTCAGAAAAGCAAATTGGTTTAGGCTTATTGTTACAAGGCTTCTTTAGTTACCAAGAGCAATCTCGTGAGTCAAACGACAAAAGTTGCACAAACATATCAGCAGACTTTGAAATGGCAAGATTGAGAGCATTTGACCTATCCGTATTTGGGGTTGTTATTGTAGCCGGGATCTATGGGGGAACCAAATTTTTTGAACCGATAGTGATTGACGCTTTGAAAAAAGAGAACGCTCTAAGAAAGGATATTCCTATTCCAGAGTATGGTGAGGATGGTATTCCTGTTGAGAACGAAAAGAGCTTGGCCAATTTGAAAACAGAGTTGAATGAAATCTACGAACAGTCGCGGAGGGAAAGAGGGCTAGAACCTAAGAGCCTGGGGTCTAGCTCCAATGATAAATAAGTTTTGCTTTGGCTGGTTTTTGAAAAGGATAGCTTTAGCATACTTGATTCATACAAGAGGCATCACAAGCATGTAAATAGAGCACAACTGAGAACTCCTTTTAATTCTGAGTTGTAAAGTTTATGTAAGTACTTTAAACGATTGTTGTTATCAAATGTTTGCGTCGCTCCGACGCTAGGCGCGTTTAATTTGTTCCGTTTCTTTTTTTCGTGATTCTTGAATGTGATTTTTCACAACCGAGTAATGCAGATGAGGTTTGTGGATTATTAAAGTGTGCGTTTTCATGCAATGAGAATAATTCTAACGTTATTGTCCATTGAACAACTAAAAAAAAAACCCAGAAAAAGTAGCCTGAACAACTCACAGAAAATGGGTAAAGTTAAAAGAAGAAGAAATAACAATAGAGCAAATCCATTGGGATCCAAAAACGCCAACAGCAAAGAAGAAGCCAAATATGTTACTAGAATCAATACATTAATGAAAAACTTGGAAAGTGTGATACCAAATGAAAGAGTTATGGCATTAAACACTATTACATTGCTTTGCGAAGAAGAAAAGTGGAGAAACATGTTTTTGAAACAGAAATTGGTGTCGATTTTATTGCAAAAATTGATCAATGACTCGAATGATGAGATTGTTGTTGATGCCACTGGACTTTTAAGAAACCTTTGTATTGAAGAAGGTTATGATGTTTGTACCTATTTGTGGAGAAACGATTTTTGGGTTACGATAACTACTGGTATGGCCAAAATCACCAAATCACTAAAAGCTCTTCAAGACAGCTCAAACAGCTCAAACAACAATGAAAAGAACGGGAAAGAAGGGAAAAGACTTTTATTTGATTATGCTGACAATTTAGTCAGCTGCATTAATGCTTTAACAAATGGGAGTGACGATATTTTGAGTGACATACTGGAAAACAAGTTGAATATTCTTTTGGATTTTGTTGTTGAGTGTTTGCAGTACATTTCTTCGTCGCCAGACTCCAACATTCCAGTGAATTTGTACAACTCTTTGTTGGATTTGATTTATGATTTCAGTTCTGAATCTGGTGATTTCGTGCAAGCCTTGGGCAGTCACGCCTACTTGTCCTCTTTCATAGCCGAATTGTTCAACAGTGTGAATGACAAATCAAACAATGCAAATGAGCAGAAAAAACTATTGGGCAACGATTTGACCAAAATTTTGGTTGAGGGTATTAGATTGCAATTATGCGACATGGAGCTTTCGTATACCGATGCAAACATCATTGCTCAACAATGCATAGAAATTATCACTAAAATTAATTTGCAACAGATCAAAGATGACTTAAGCAGCACAGAAGAGGAGGAATTGATCAATGGGTCAGCTCAGCAAGAAAACGTTGGAAAAAAACTGAAAGAAATCACCAAAAGAAAGGAGAACGCAATGATGAGGGTGCAGGCCGTGGAAATTGGTGTTGACATTATAACTGCCGTATTGGAGATTGTTGGTAGTAATATTGAGCAACAGCAGGAACAATCTAGAATGAAAATCTCTGCAGACAGTGTGGACATTTTAGAACAAACTTTCAATGTCTTACCACAATTTTTGCACGAAATTTTCACAATTTTGGACTTGGTGCAAACCAGGGTCTTTATTTGTTGGAACAATTTTCTATGGGTGTTACTAAGTGTCTCTGGGCAAGGTATCTTTGCTATGGAAGCTTCTTGTTCATGGAAACTTCTCGTGCAAGACATGAGTGCAGAAACAATCAACGAAAACGATACTGCTTTCCAAATCACGAAATATGGCTGTTTGTGGGCTTTACTTAAATCTGATTGCCCTCATTTCATGCAAGAGACAGGCATCAACGCATTGGAGTTAGCCGATAAGCTTATCAAGCTTTACAAACAAAATGAAAGTGAAGAATTGCACCAAAGACTTATTGGATGTTTGACCTCGTTGAGCAAACAATCTGTGGAGTTGAACTCACTGATTGGTGATTTTTTTGTTCTTTCCTTGCTGTCTGCAGACGAGAAATCTGCCAGATGTTTATGTGATGTTGTCAATTCTATTTTCGAGATCTATGCTGATAAAAGCTACGCTTATGACAAGCCTGTTTTCCAGGATAAACAATACTTGAACCAATTGGCAACAGTGATACTTCCGAGATTGAAAAGTGTTTTTAAATTGGTGGACAGAAACAAAGACGCTGATTTGAAAGATTTTTGCACTGGGACTTTTGCTACTTTGGAAAAATTTATCCACTACAAAAAAAATGAGTAATTGGGAAGCTTTTGATTGCATTACTTTTCTAATCATGTTTTAGTGTGTGATCTTTTTGTTTGTTATATAGTTTTTCGAGTAGGTCTGTATACACGAACTTGTACATTATTATTTTTTGCAATACATTAAAGCTAGTAAACTTATCGTCTTTTGGTATCATTTCGGATACAATTTTGCCTGATCCAAGACTTTTTGAGTGTATTCCGTTTTATTTCTACTAAAAGCTTTCCAAGCAGGTTCTTGTGCAGGAGAATTTGGATTAGGATTGTCCAATAAAGATTGCACACCTAGAACAATTTGTTTCAAAGTTATTGCAGGTCTCCAATCTTGATCCTCGTTTAATATACTCAAACAAACGGTCCCACTTGGATAAATATTTGGATGATAAAAAGCAGGAGGAAATCTGACCTTTGGCGGTTTGCTCGGATAATCGTTAGGATACTCGATTGTTATCGGATACACGGCATTGCCCCATATCGTGTTGTCTTTTCCTGGGATTCCTGCTTCCCATTTTTGCATATTCAAGGTTCCATCAGAGGACTTTGTTGGTTTGGCCCAAAACCCGAATGGATGATCTTTTCTCCATTTCTTACGTTCTTCTTGCAGACGTTGTAAACATAAACTGGACATCTTGGAGAAAGGGAGGGGAGAGAAAGAATAAAGGGGTAGGAGGTTTGGATGATTAAACCAGGTTGAGGATTATGGATTTTTTGTATAAATATAAATATTAACATGATGACCTTTGTCATAGATTGTTTTCTCATTGATAAATAAATGGCGATTTGAAAAAAAGTTTGGCGAAATGAGAAACACAGAAATCGAGAAAAAAGCGTCGCATCTGCAAAAAAAAAACGACGACGAAAGAAAGTCAACAAAAAAAAAAGTGGAAACCGTGAAAATTAATTAAGGTTGAAGGATGAGCTTTATCGATGCCTTGGTACCGTTAGCACAAAAGAAGAAATATAAACAAAGAGTCAGCAAAAGATATTACACGTAGAACAAGAAGATGAGTGATATTGACGAATTAGACAGCTATTTGATAGATGATGAACCAGAATTACCTTCCTTGCAAGAGTTGGATCAATCCAAAAACGTTGAACAGGGGGAAACGAATACTGATAAGTTGAATAAAGACAATCAAACAGTTGACAAATTACAGGGTAAAGAGTTGTATGAAAATGATTTACACACTGATGCAAACTCCCACCACACAAATACGGCTTCACAACAAGAAGAAACTGGAAAGTCTAAAGAGGATGCCTTGTTGAACTCTTTGGAACAGGAATTCAGTAAAGTGTTTATAAAGAACCAAACTCAAAAAGACGACGCCTCGGGAAACACCGCAGCAAATGAATTCCAAGAATTGCTTAAAATGATTTCTGAAGCTTCCAAGTCGGATCCTCAGGGTTCAGCGACTCCACTAAACAAGAATAAAACCGGTGGGCCCACTACAAGCACTGATTTTAAAGATATTATGAATAACACACTAGGAAGACTTAAAGAAAATAGTACTAAAATTGACACCGATTTGAAAAACCAACAACAACAACAACAACAACAAAATATCAACAATACAAAAGGATCTCAAGTTAAAGACGACATTTTGGCGCAGCTATTAGACCAGCTAGTTGCAGGAGACAATGATGGTGAGGGAGACAATGGTGATGATGGGAGTATGATGGATAATGCAATTTTGAAAATGTTGGATCAGATGTGTACTAAAGATGTTTTGTATCAACCGATGAAAGAGATGCAATTGAATTTCCAAGAATGGTTGAAAAAAAACGGTGCTGATGAGTTTAGTACAGAGGATTGGGACAGATACATGAAACAAAACCAATGCATTAATAAGATAGTCAAGATCTATGAACTTCCAGACTATACAAATGACAGATATGTCTCTCAAGTGACTGATTTATTGGATGAGTTGGAATCTCTTGGTGACACACCAGAGGAAGTTGCGTCTACTGGGACTTTTTCGGGAAATGGAAGTGGCATTAACAATAACAACAACAACAACAGCAACAACAACAACGATGATATGCAGTTTGATGAAAAGGCTCTGGAGAACCTGGATCAAGAATTACAAGAAAACTGCCAGCAGCAGTGATCTTTTTGCATCTTAGTATATAAATGATGTTTAAACTTCAACAAATTTCAAAGGGTTTGGGCGTATCAGCTGAATTACGCAGTATGCGTGTGGGTTCCCAATGTATATATATATATGCGTGTATATTTAGTAATCACGTGGTACATATAATGCACAAGGTCTAATTTTAGAAACTGTTTGTTTTTATTTGAGCTTACTGCGGTATGTTCTAAACGTCTCTCTTTTAATGTTTACATTTTTCCAAGTCCCGTGATCTGTGCAGTTCATAAAAACACAAAAATTACTGCAGAGCAAAGTATGAATATCAAGATTTTCTTTCTTTTTTTTTTCACCGGTCTGACTGCCGGAATGATCTGACTTCCTGACTTACTGCCTATAGCGCTCCTGGCTTAGTCTCTTCTTCTTTGTTTGTGGATTTTCAGGAGTGAAATTTGTTTTTAGTTCGACAGCTTAAAACTCTTTACTGTATTTATTAGTTTTAGATTCAAAGTGAAAATGTTTACTTGCTATTATTTAAGCTTTGTTATGAATATCTAGTTATTTCTGCAATTGAACCCCACACTTACATGTCATCTTGATCTGTAAGTTGTAGTAACTTCATAAAATACTTATACTTTCGGTATATCCTTAGGGAAGCTGGACAAGCAATAAAGCTACAAAAACATAACAACACACACACACACACACACAAATCAAAAATGAGAGCTTCCGTTTTGACCGCTGTTCTATCCGCACTATATTTGGCTCAATTTGCCAGTGCCGCAAACCCAGCATGTTTGTTGGCTTGTGTTGCTCAAGTTTCTAAAGAATCCTCCAAATGTACCGACGGTATGCAAGATGTTTCTTGTTTCTGTGAAAACGAATCCAGCTCTATCCAATCCTGTTTGAACAGTATCTGTCCAAGCGGTGATGCCGACAACGCATGGACTGGGTTCCAAGGGGTTTGCAAGAGTTTCAATGCCAACATTGCTTCTTCTTCTTCTTCTTCTTCTTCTTCTTCTTCTTCTGCTTCCTCTATGCTTCTTCTGCTTCCTCCAGTGCTTCCAGTGCTTCCTCTAGTGCTTCCAGTGCTTCCTCCAGTGCTTCCAGTGCTTCCTCTAGTGCTTCCGCTTCCTCTTCTTCTGCCACTCCATCCTCCTCCAGTACCTCCTCCTATGTCCCATCCACCACTGAAGAATCGTCTTCCTCTGCTGCTCCATCCAGCTCCACCACTGAAGAATCGTCTTCCTCTGCTTCCGCCACCCCATCCTCCACTGAAGTCAGCAGCACCAGTGTTACTGCATCTTCCGTCAACGACGTTGTTTCTACCTCTGAAGCTACCTCTGAATCCTCCACTTCTGCTCCATCTTTGAGCACTGTTTTGTCTTCTGCTTCTTCCACCACTGCCAACTCTACAACCATTCCAACCAAATCTTCTGAAGCTGCTGGTGTCAAATTGAATGGTGGGTTTGTTACTGGATTGATGGGTGTTTTTGCGGCTTTGTTTATTTAAGTCAAGTGATCACTCATTTTACGAGCGATAGCGAATAAAATAAAATTACTTACAATAGGTAACTATAGCAATCATCAACAACTACGAGCGTTGGCAAGTGATTGTTAGGTGATTGTTAGGTGATTGTTAAGTACTTTTGAGTACCTTTGAGTACCTTTGAGTACCTTTGAGTAATTTTAGCCTTTTTTTTTATTGCAAAAATACTTACTAAAAATTTTATTGTTACAAGCCTTCATATTATTTCATATACATATATATCCACTTTCATAGATTTTTTTGCTATGATTATATACCCTTTTGAAAATTTCGAGATGTTTATTAATATGAGCAAATGGAGCATCAGTGAAGTGAGTACCACAAGCTTGTACTAAGTTGGTCTATTAAATGGCCATTGGCCTCGGAAAGGCTTTACGAATTAAAAATGTCAACGTTTTTACTTGACTGATGAAAAATTATAAGATTGAGCTACAATCACGTGCGCTATTTCCAGAACTCTGTGTTTTTTCCGGCATTTAAATCAGATCTCAGCTTAAAGCTCATCAACTTGAAACCACCCAGAAGGTATTTCCTAAATTCAGTCTCAAAAAAGACAGCCCAACACCAACCTTGCAATGTCGTCCAAGCAATTTGCCAGAACATTCCATTCCACCACCTCGTGCCACTTTCTATTCAAAAAAGCCACCAAGCATTTGGCAAACACGGCTCCCAAGGAGTACACCCAGTTCCAGCTGAAAACGCCGTGTGGTCTTGCTGAACCTCCAAAACACAACATCCACTATCATGAGGGGAACTCGATGAAGGAGATGTTTGACGACAAGAAAACATCGGAAAGAACAAAAGAATTGGAAAAGGAGTTTCAACAGAGCGGATTCCACGATTTATACGCGTTCGAAAAGACAAAGGGGAAACTATTTCTCTCGCCTTTGCAATACTGGAAAAAATCATACTCAAAGTATTTCCCACACATGGTGGGTCAGCAGTTGAGTACGAAAAAGGAGAACGTCTCGGTGGAAGACTGCATGAGGGGTAAAGTTACTGTGTTGAAGATGTGTGGGAATAAAGTTGGTGAAGATATGGTGAACACCTTTTTCATCAAAGACAAGGATAACTACTTGGAAAATCCGGAAAAAATATTGAGTCAGTTGAATACTGTTCAAAGTGATGCGCAAAATAACACAGCAGCGGTGGTCCAAGTTCCCGCACAAATTGTAGAGATCAATTTGATTGACAATGCTATGAAGTCGTTTTTGTTTAGATTTTTCGGGAACAATTTGAGCAAGCTGATCCCGAAGCAAAGACAAGACAAATATTTCATTTGCAACAGAAACCAATTGCCGTTTGGGAAAAGAGAAGCGATGAACATTAACAACGTGTACTCAGGGTACGTGTTTGTTATAGATCCAAGTTTGAAGATCAGATGGATGGCATGCGGATCTGCCTCCTCTGAAGAGTTTGAGACTCTCTGGAATACGGTTAGAGCTGTTCAGAAGGAAACTCTATAGTTTTGATTTACTAGCTTGTTCATGTATATAGAATATATTATGCAATTTCCGATTGTCGCTCAAGCGTCGCCCTTTAGCAGAGAAAAAAAAAAAGCGGAAAGTATCGTCTGACTTTTAATTCCCTTGCTTCCTAAACTTGAAGCTTTTAAAAGACAAGCTCAAGGAAGCCAGAAAGATCAACACCACAATGGCAAACAAAGAACCACCATCACCTCATGCTTTGATATACAGGCTGTGGGCAAAACCTGTTGGAAAAATGCTTTTCATCACTGTGGGAACTTTCTACACGTTACATTACTTGCGTGAGTTACTAGACAATCCGACTTTTGACCATGAAAAGAGTGCAAACATTAAGAAAGAGCAGTGAGGAATTTATAGGCCAAGTTGAAGAATAGATTGAAAAAAGTGTATATTATATAAGTATAAACAATTGCTGAGGATTTGAAAATCTAACCGTTCAGTCGACTTTGGACATTTCCACTTTCAAGTTTTTCTCGACAGAGTCCAAAAATTCATCCGTAGTGACGTAGGCTGATCTTTCATGTTTCCCACAAGCCAATGCCAAGTCTTTGGTCATGATTCCATCATTTTGCACCGTATTCAACGTGGCTCTTTCCAATGTGTGTGCGAAGTTCACCACATCAGCAGTCTCATCCATTTCACCTCTTTTGGCTAAACCTTTAGACCAAGCAAAGATAGACGCAATTGAGTTTGTTGAAGTTTCTTCACCCTTTTGGTATCTTCTGAAATGTCTCGTGACTGTTCCGTGTGCAGCTTCACTCTCAAAAGTCTTCCCATCTGGAGTCACCAACATCGATGTCATTAAGCCAAGAGACCCGAAGCCCTGGGCAACAATATCCGATTGAACGTCTCCGTCGTAGTTTTTCAACGCCATGATAAACCCACCTTTGGATTTGATCATTTGTGCAACCATGTCATCGATCAACCTGTGTTCGTAGTTGATGCCCAATTTTTTAAACTCTTTTTCATAAGTGGATTCGTATAAAATCTGGAAAATGTCTTTGAATCTTCCATCGTATTTTTTCAAAATCGTGTTCTTGGTGGACAAGAACAAATCCATTTTTTTAGAAATTGCCAATCTGAAACAAGAATGACCAAAACCAGTAATGCTCTCCACCGTGTTATACATCCCCAATGCAACACCACCGTTTGGGTCTTTGAAATCATACACATTTAAAACAACAGGCTTGTCTGGCTGATCTGCCGGTGTATATTTCAACTCCAATTTCCCCGGACCAGGCACCACCATGTCTTGGCATTTGTAAATGTCTGCATGGGCATGTCTTCCAATAACGATAGGAGACTTCCAAGAGGGAACTAGTCTTGGGATTCTTGGAATGACAATCGGTTCTCTAAACACGGTCCCACCCAAGATGTTTCTAATGGTTCCGTTTGGCGATTTCCACATCTGATGCAACTTGTACTCTTTCATTCTAGACTCGTCTGGTGTGATGGTGGCGCATTTGACACCAACACCGTATTTCTTGATTGCATTTGCTGCATCCACGGTGATCTGGTCTTTGGTCTTGTCTCTCGATGTTACTGACAAGTCGTAGTACTTCAAGTCGACATCCACAAAGGGCAAAATCAATTTTTTCTTGATCTTGTCCCAAATGATTCTGGTCATTTCATCTCCGTCTAGTTCAACAACGGGGGTTTTGACTTTGATTTTGGTTGCTTGTGTAGACAAGGATCTTTTGGAAAAGGAGAACATGCTGTGTTTTGAGGTTGTTGTGTCTGTTTCGATTTTTTGAGCAGTTTACCTGAATACTTGATCAAGCATTTGTCAGGGCACCTACTCAAGAACCTTTATATATATATATATATTAGAAATTAAAGGTCGATAATTTTTCACTCGAAAACAGTCATCGAAGGTTATTCACCATCATTTCGCTGCACATGAGGTTATTCCTCCACAGTCTTTAGCTTACAAGTTTGTCACAAAAAGCACTTTCTACCCCCTTTCCATTTCGTTCATTTTTTTTCCTTATAAATTAAAGCACATGTGTCATTCAAAATGCTACTTTTTTAAATTAATCGGAGTTTCCAAATCACAAATTGACTAAGAGCACTACTGCTTTCTCGACATCAGTATTCAACAAGTTCCAAGTTCAACAACCCAAGAAAAAGGAATGTTGAATGACATCAACGATTGAGTTTTGAGTCAGTCTGATATACGGTAACTTTAAGAACATCATCTTTCTGTGTGTGTGTGTAATTGGTATTCTTTGTGACACTCTTTTGCATGTAAAGCTTAAAAAACGGATAACAGTCGCCCTTATTTGACCTATAAAGGGATATTCTCTCTGTGCGACGTTTTTTTGCCGTTTGTCACGTCGCTTTTCCATTCTTCTCCCCCACTTTTTTACGCCGAAATCGGTGATTGGCGATGCTTAGTAATCATAAGTTGTGACTCAAACATCTATGGCATTGACAACACCAAAGATTGTCCAATGAAGCGAAATTCATAGGCTTTGACTAATTAAAGGTCCCAGTAGGAAAATTGAATTTGTCATTGCATTGAATGAAGAAACAGATGTAGTAGTGTTTCAGCAGGTTATCCACAGTAAAATTAAAGCCATGAATCATCACACTGGCAACTGCTGTTTGTAAGCTGTCAGTCACGTGCGTCACGAAATTTGTGAAATTGACACACCGGTTGAGTGACATAATATATAGGTCACATGTTTTGAAAGAAATGATTTGTTAGCTAAAAAAGTAGTTGTTCAGCGGCAAAAAAGTTGAAATTGACCACTTCAACGATCTGTTGATGGTTGAGCTCGTGTTATTCCACCAATATTTCTTACACACCCCAAACTTCAGTATAAAATTTATTGCACAAATTACAAAACAAAGTCAGCTAAGTTGAAACATGGGTTTCAACGGGTATACCAAGCAATACCACCAACAAAACAGTCAACAAACTATAAATAACAAGATGAGTGGCATAGGGACAATTGATGATACGCTAAATGATAGCAAAACATTTAGAGCTACAGAATCTGGCCCAATTATAGACTGCTTTATTTGTCACGAAAAGCAACAGTCCACTGAAGACGACCGACACAGCACTACTCACTCAACAATTCAGCCATTTTATTTGACATCATGTAGTCATGTGTTGTGTGCCACGCATGCTCACGAGTGTGCACAAACTCGTCATCCAAAGTGCTCTTATTGTTCTGCTAGTAATATAAATGTTATAGAAATTGATAAGAAAAGTATGCCACCGGATATATACAGAGTTTTTGAAAATGTGGATGATCAATTGGGCAATTTGTATGGGATAATGCAATTTCAAAGCAATATTGTTAAAGGAAGAATAAAGCACTTGGAACAGATAAACATGCAACTTTACAAAAAATGTGAGCGTCAAAGAGAGTTGCTTGTTCAAGCACGGGACGAGTTGGCAGCATGTAAAGGATTGAAACAAAGAGTGGAAAATTTAGAGAAAGAGTTGGGGCAACGAGGGAGGAATGGTGTGCAAGAGTCCAAACTACGACATAAAACTATGGCAGAGAAGTCCAACGGGCGAGATGCAACCAAGTTGCAAGACTCAAACAGTCTACAAAGCTCAATGATCACAAACAAACCTGTCAAGCAGTATGAATACAATAAGGCAAATCATACATTCAATAAAGTCAATGTATTACCTGTAAGCAGCTTCAACGAAAGTAGCTTTGTCAATACAGAGAATGGAAGAAACAATGCTGTTGCAGAGTCTACAGCAATACACGGAAAAGAGTACAGGGTGAATCAGAATAGATTTGCAGATAATGCTGGAAAACGGCATGTTTTGGATAGACTAGGTATAAATCTATTGTCAAGAGACGTTGTTACACAGGATATCAGAGATACAAAACGTAGTTCAGGTCAATGGAATATAAAAGGTAGCACACTATCTGTGGCAAAACCTCCTCAACGGTCAATTTATAGTGGCAATAGTAATAATAACAATAATAATAATGGTGGACCTGGTATATTCCAGAATATGAAATGTAGCAACACCAACACTAGTCATTCAAAAATATTATCATCCAATTCCAATTATGCAATAACAAAGCCCAACTTTGATGAGCAAAGAATAAACACAAACCTTATACAAGGCAGTGAAATTCAGAAAAGAAGAAACACAATGATGTACAATACTCCCGTCAGCATAAACAATGACAAAACTATCAGGGGAAGCACTCGAGAGTTCTTGCATAATTACTCATTTAAACAACAATACGCGAATGCAGCCAACACAGCAGGTTCCATCATGAATAATAGTACTAACAATTTCAAGAACCGTTATGACACTAACAAACAATCTCATCGCCATGAGTTTTCAAGACAATCTAAATTTACAAAATTGAGATGAGCGCTGATCTCTGTAATCAGCTTTTGTTTAAAATTTCGTTTATTAATGAATATATGTTTATATATATATATATATATATAACTGATGACTATGAAAGAGTCGTCCCGATATTATCATACATTAAGAGTCAATACATCTGTATTTTTCTCTCGCTTAATCTTCTCTGACTTATTTTTTTATCCTTATAATAAGTAATCCTTGTAATATATAATCTTTGCAATAAATAACTGCTTCGAATCAAGCATTCACTCAAACCAATTATATAGAACCAGATTTTTTCAATTGGACAAAACATGAGATAAATGGAACAGCGAAACCCAAGGCAAAGAATCCGAAATGAATGATACCGTATGGGATTTTTCTGTTTTTAACTTTGAATGGCAAGTTGGAGTAGACACCTTCTTGGAAATGAACCCCGGATTGGGCTCTCATAGTAGAAGTGAAAGATCTTTTGGCAGATAATCTGATCAATTGTTGAGATAGCATTTTTCGTGTTTGTGTACTGGGTATATAGGTGTTGTGTGGAGGGTGTGTGAAGTGTGTGGCTTGGTGTTTTGCACAAGATTTAGTTTAGATAAAACAACAGGTTGGGCGTACAATGATTACGACTTCCAAGTCAAGATTAAGGAGAAATTAATAAACAGACAGGACGTAATACCTTAGAAATGACCTAAAACGTCTTACAAACAACAATTGAGCAACTCGAAACCATCAACTGTCAGGTTCGTTGTTGCCTGCCTTTCTTTTTTTTTTTTTTTTTTTTTTCTTTTTTTCAGAGAATAGTTTTATCATGGATATATCGTGATTTAGATTTGTGATGGTGCATTTTTGCAATCTTCCTGCAGGTTTTTGAGAGAACATTTATATTTTCTCCAAGCATCCAATCAAATAATGGAAGAGATAAAAAATGTAAAGTGTTCGGGTAAAATAATCTAAGGATTAAGTCGGGTATGATTGAAAGAGTGATTGATCGTTGTAAGCTCTTGAGTTAGATTCGAAAGAAGTTGGTGTTCTTAGTTGTGTGTAACCAGCAATAATAATACAACATACTCAAATCAGTGCAATCACTACGTTTTTGCTATATATTAGTGTACGTTATATGAAGTGAGCTTGAATTACTTAAATCACATGACTCTTTTATTCCGTGCTCTCTGCGAATCTGATTGGCTGGAAAAAAACAAAGCACCTGCAGCAGGGTAATTGGTCAGGAATTGTAAAAAAAAAAAAAAAATACAAAAATATACTTCAAACAGTCAAAGCTGTATTCAACTTTGCTCAGGTTTTTGCACAATCAAGAGATCTCGTTCAATACTCTAGACTCAATTGTTTATTGAATAAGTGCGTGCATTGAATGAGTTAATCGCACGATATTACCGATTAATGTCTTCATGTAAGCTCACTTGGAAAAACGCTTCTTGTCAGCCGTTTTCTTGTATTCATGTCTTGGAGATGCAAGGCTAGTCGAAAATCGCCAGGAACAAACTTCCAAGAAAAACCACACATATACACATACAGCATAGAACAAAAATGGCTATTGCTCCAATCACTGGTACTTTGAGAAAGAAAATCGCTATGGATATCTCCGTTGGTATCGTCATGGGGACCGCATTTGGGTCTCTATGGTGGTGGGGTTTCCATAAAAAGAAAATTGATGCTAGAGAAGCATTCTATACTAAAATGGCTCAGGAAAAAGCTGATGAATGATTTTACTTGGAGTACTTTGTATTATGTCATTTACTTTAACAAAAGCCCCACTAATTTGAAACACATGTCGCACTGCTTGAGAACAAGCAGCTATTTATATTCACTATATTACTTTTTATAGCATAATTATAAGAAAAGAAAATTTAAAGAAAAGAAATTGCAAGAATTGAGTTACTCAGAAATGGAAACTAGTAGTCCGTTGTATACGCTAGAAGACGATGTGCATAAATTGAAAGTGCTCTGCAAATGAAAACGGCTAAACAGCATTTTTACACAAGTCATGGGAAATGTAATCGTACCCGTTGATGATCGTGTTTGAAAGAATAATGAACTCATGATTGAACGGAGTACTTATTGAAGGAGAGCTGTTTAAACTTGAATTCAACTGTTTCAAAGTATTCATCTCACTCATAGTTAGTCCTCCCAAAACAACAATAACAGTTTTCACGGTTTTCTTTGTAAGTTCGCTTGTTTCTTGTGTGGTGTCCTTGTTACTAAAAGTGTCAAGAGGAACCAATGTTGGAGGTGTGCCCGTAATGGGTAAAAGCTGGAATTCGTAAAGTTTGACCATCTCTTGAAGATTGTTTAGTAGTTTTAACGTCGGCTGAATTGGATTGATCTTGAAGCTGTATTGAACCAACCTGGTCATCAATGGAACAACTCCACAATAGCAATATGACAAGGCATCATTCAAACCACCGTCTTTTTCTCCAGCAGCTAATGAACTGCTCATCGCACTACTTGCATTGTCATTGTAATCCAATACATCCAAATACTTGTTAAAATTGTTCAACATTTTGAAATCTGGTGAGTTTTTAATCAGTTGATTGAATCTTGACCTTTTAATCAATAAATTACAATCTTTCAGGCAAATCAAGTAACTCAATAACGGAACACTGCTGTACTGGTCTACCAACAAATTGACCAAAGTGTCATAATCTTTATCTGGAATACCTTTCTTTAACAAACTATAACAACTCAAAATTTTCAATATCTTGCGGAAGTCGGAGTAAACTCCGTTGAAAATGTACTCTTGTAACAAATTGACAAAATTGCTATCATTAATGTTCCCGCTCAAAAGATCCTGTTCAAACTCAACAATGTCGTCCATCTCCAGTGATTTATACTCGCCTAAAACTTCACTTGATATGTCAATGTGTTTTTTCAATAATTCACTCATCCTGATGTTATCGCTGTTCAAAATGGAACTCAA
Organism: Hanseniaspora vineae; assembly: GCA_000585475.3. Lineage (NCBI taxonomy): Eukaryota > Fungi > Ascomycota > Saccharomycetes > Saccharomycodales > Saccharomycodaceae > Hanseniaspora > Hanseniaspora vineae. Next base: position 156,377 of record JFAV03000042.1, read on the forward strand.
CTCTTTCAAATCTGTCTTGTCCTTTGTTGTCGTTAACTCGTCATATTTTTGTAACTTGCTGTTCAACGCATATCCAATATCTCCAAAGTTTTTGCCCTTCAATTCATCCCATATGAAATCAGACTCATCTATAGATTTATCCGCTGATACCCTTTTTTGACCTGCAGTCTTTCCAAGCGCAAACCCTGCACTCAACTCCCCAAATTTCACCGGATTAAGCTCGCTCAATATTCCTCCATATGACAACTCCGTTAACAACGGTGTCAAACAGTCAAGTGTCCGGTCCAACACAATCATATTGCAATCTACATCGACCATAAATGCATCTTCCGTTAAATTTTTTTTGGAAGTAGCTTTCTGTGGCAAGTTTCTGGAGCCAGTTGAATGAGAAGACACATTTAAGTCATCAAGAGTTGAAATGTTCAAACCAAGCTTGCGATTGAGCAACTTAACAAAATTTAAGGAATTGTCATTCAATCCATCTAATGCAATGACCTTCCCTATGCTCCGGATGTTATGTATCTGGAAAATATCATGGATACTACTGATGAGACCCTGCATGTCATATATGGTTTTATCATTGAACATAGGCACGTCTGTTTTGACACCATCAAAAATTTTATGTCCAGCGTCTTCCGCTGGATCAGCACCCTTTGCTAAATTTTCATAGAACTTATAGTCTTCAGTGACATAACTGTAAGACGGGAAATGCGTGTTTGCAGCATCAAGCTGAAAGGCAGCAACATGCAAAGGATAAAGTTTCCCAGGGTCCTGCCAGTTCAACATATCACGGATCACAAACTCTTCTTCACTCTCAAACTGGTCTGTTAAAAATTTGTCCGTTTGACTTTTGCCATCTTTAACAAAGTCCGATCCGCAACTAGTAAATTCGTAATTTGTCAAGTTGCTGTCCTTGACAGTCCATGTGCAATATATCACATACTTCAAATTTGCAGGTATAATTAAAGGCGGTTCAGGTTTTATTAGCTGTCTTGGATCGCAAAATAGGATAACTTCTTCTTTAGCTGTCGCTTGTGTTTTTGTGTTACCATCGGGTTGGTCAGCAACACTAGTGGTCACCTGTGACACACCGTATCTTTGTATCTCACTCCACGAGATAACATCGTTCAATTTTTTCAAAAGCGCTCGATCAGGCACGTATAGCAAAAGTTTGTGGTTGGAAGATGATGGCGTCTCAGAGGATATAGTGTTCAAAAGCGAAAGAAATCTTGATCTGAATAGCTTTTTAGAAACATTGGGCATTGCGGTGGTAGAATAAAAAATATGCTGAAGTGCGTTTGGTCTGCAACGGGGAGGTTTTTGTACTATTATAAAAAGGACTAGTTTACAATTGCTTGTTTAGATTGAATATTCATAGCAGTGTACAATGAATGTGTAAATACGAATGTGCAAGTTCTGCAATAAAAAAAAAAAAAAAAAACAGGTTTATCCACGTGATATATAGATGTGCTCAAATTATCCCTATAATACAATACCGCTTCTCGACGCAAATTCTTGGTAATATTCAAGCATTTCAGCGGTAATACCTCTGGATATGTTTTCCAAAGCATGGTCAAAATGTGCTTCTCTCACATACTCAGTTTTGTCTAATGATTCCATGATAGCATTTAAACCAGCTTCTTGGCATAACAAGACAACTTCGGCACCAGAACACCCGTCGGTTGCAGTTGCCAATCTTTGCAAATACTCTTCTTTACTTGGTATAGAAGAATCGAGCTCAAATTTGCCTGTGCATTTCTGTAAAATTTGCAGTCTCGCATCAAAATCTGGTGGACCAACATACACGTGTCTGTCCAATCTTCCCGGTCTCAACAAAGCGGGATCAATTTCGTCTGGTCTGTTGGTGGCAGCCACAATAATCACACCTTTCAATTCTTCAACACCATCAATTTCGTTCAGTAATGTCGTCAAGACATTGCCGCTGACAGAACTTGATCCACCGTTGTCCCTCGTAGCAGAAAGAGCATCAATTTCGTCGAAAAAAATAATACTAGGGGCAGCAGCTCTGGCTTTCCGGAAAATCTCCCTAATCGTTTTTTCAGACTCCCCAACATATTTATTGAAAATTTCTGGCCCCTTCACAGCAAGAAAATTAATACCACTTTCAGTCGCCAATGCCTTGGCAGTCAAAGTCTTTGAACAACCAGGTGGCCCATATAACAAAACACCTTTTGGAGACTGCACCCCAAGCTTTTGGAAAACAGGTCCACATTCCAAAGGTAGCTGAATCATTTCTCTCATTTTACGTTTCAAATCAGCCTGCCCACCAATATCGGACCAATAAACTTTTGGCATTTCCAAGAAAATTTCTCTCATGGCAGAGGGTCTGATTTCCACCAATGACTGGTCCAGGTCATCGAAAATAACAGCAGTGGAACCTCTTTGTACACATTTCATCACAGACTCTCTCACAAGAGCCACAAGGTCGGCACCCACATACCCATGTGTCTTCAAAGCAACTTGGTGAATTTCATCTGGTGTCAAGTGACACTTCCCATTACCCATTTTTGCAAACTGTTTTTGCAAAATATCATTTCTGGCTTCCACATCAGGAATTCCAATTTCACACTCTTGATCAAATCTCCCTGGTCTTCTCAAAGCAGGATCAATAGCGTTTGGTCTGTTTGTGGCTCCGACAATGACAAGTTTATCCAACCCACCGTGGAAACCATCCATCAAGGTTAACAAAGTTGCAACAACCCTGCTTTCAACTTCGCCGCTATCATCGCTTCCCCTGTGTGGTGCCAAAGAGTCAACTTCATCCATAAAAATAATCGATGGCTGATATTTTCTGGCTTCGTTAAAAATGTCTCTCAAAGCACTTTCTGTCTCACCCAAATACTTGGAAACAATTGATGGCCCATTGATTGACAAGACGTGCGCGTCGCATTCATTAGCCACACTTCTCAACAACATGGTCTTCCCCGTTCCTGGCGGTCCATGCAAAAGAATACCACGTGGTGGTGACACTCCAAAATCATTGAATATTTCAGGTCTGCTTAGCGGAATATCAATGCATTTTTTCAACACTTCGATTTCTTTGGCTAGACCACCTATCTGGTCGTAGCTTACGGCTTGAGGCAAGTTGTATTTGGAGTTCACTTTGACGGTTTCACTGACTTCGATTTTTGTCATCTTTGGATTGAATATTTTCACAGGGGCAAATGTGTTTATGACGTTTTGACCCAGAGCAATGGACAAATTAGATATTTCATCACTCAAAATATCGTTTTCTAATGGGTGATCGCAGTCTGCAATGAAAAAATCTTTGAATTGCATACCTGGCATTATCAATCCGCAATCAGTCAGTTGCTTAGAGATTTCAGTATTTGGTACCGTATTTTTGCAATTCACTTGAACAGAACTAGCATAGCTTGGTTGATGTCCAAGCTTGGAAACGGAAACACGGTCACCTAGAATAACAGCCCCGACAGTTCTTAATGTTTTTGAAACTTGAATAACGTTTATTTCCAGGTCATCGCTACCTAAAACAGTTCCCACAAGCCCGCTCAAAAACCCCTCTTTAATGACAAGAGCCATTGAGGATTTGTTTGTCATTTCCAAATGCTTCAAAACTTGAGTGTTCAGTACCAATATACATGCATCTTTGTAATCTTCATCTGACACAGGATGCGGTCTTACAATGAATTTGTCGGGACATTTGAAAGCTGTGGCTGATGTTGTTCCTCCAGATGAGGTTTTCTTCTTTGTAGATGCATTACCACTGGCAGAATTGCTGGATTTCGAGACAGCCATGATGGTTGATTGTGTTTTGCTTAGGTCCTTTTTTTTTTTTTTTTAATGTTTGTGCGATGAGCTGCTGTTCGAAAAAGCAATTTGATTTACCAAGTTTGTGCTTTTTTTTGATTGTTTTTTTTCATTTGTATCAAAGAGAATTTGGAAAGTTTAACGCGGCAATTTTCCTACCAAAAGTAAACTCAAAGCATAACCAGACTGAATTCACAACGCAAACCTCACTGGTTCTTTGAGTTACAATATTCAGATAAAAAACACAAAGACTTTTCTTTAGAGATGATTGGCACACTCAACAAATCCATCAAATCCTCTTCTATCAGAAGTCTCAAAACTTTTGCCTGGAATAATGCTGACCCTATGCCAGTTCCTAGCTTGATCAAGAAACCCACCAACTTGGAAGGCCTTCTTGAAAAGCAAAAAAAGAACATTTCCAAAAGACTCTGTAAAGTATCCACTGTTTTGGAGTTTGAAAAATATGGTATTGATATAGGGTCTGGCAAGCACCAGAGTCAAGATTTGCACAAAACACATTATGCTAAAGAGTTACCAAAAGCAGTTTTGCCAAGTCATGACTTTGTGATAAACGTCCCTGTCCATGGGGATCCCCTAAAAGTAAGGCAAACGAAATTTTCTGAATTGGCAAAAGAAGGAAGGCTTAAGCTAAGTGAAGCACTTGCAAATGGTTTAATCTCGCTATATAAACCTGAACTGGAAAACAAAACAAAAAGCGATGTCTTGCAAGAAGTGCAATTCAAGGCCTCGATTAGAATACGACCAACCATTGCCAAAACAATCCAATCTTACTTTCCCAATGGTCCACCGGTGGCAAAAGTCAGTCACAAAAACTGTCAAGATAAGGATTTCGTTAAAAAATACAACAAAGAGGGGCTGTTTTCCATAATTGGTTACTTATCAAACTCAGAAAATCCTGAGAAGCTACATGCCCTTTTGGATGATAAGTTTGTTAAGCCAATTTTGGAAAAAGTTATCAAAAACAATTTTTAAAAAACGGTACATACGAGCTAAAGAACGAGGAACCTACAAGTACAAACTGGCAGCGAAAACAATATCTCTTTTTATCAGCTCTTGAGCTTCAGACATTTTCGCGTGTAATTCGGAATTACCAATGATTAGCGAAGCAGATTTCAATTGCCTACATATCTCGTCAAGTCTGTTGATAACTCTGACGATGGTACCTTCACTTTCCGGAGAAATGTTCATAATCTCTTTGAAAGTTAGTCCACGAGCCCACTCGTAAACCACATTCAAAAGAGCAAATCTTTGTCTTTCCAAAAACTGTTCTTCTTCAATGGTCAATGGGACTTGGTACTTTTCAAATATTTTCAGCATTTTGCCGTAAATTGCCTCAATTTTGGTTTTCCCGACCAATAGTCTTGGAGTAGATGGTTTCATTTCTGGCAAGTCGTTTCTGTTAGTTCCGTCATAAACAAAAACAGAAAACAAGGCTACAATTTCTTCAGGCGAAAAATCAGCCAAGAAGTTGTCCAAAATTAGTTCTGTGATGACCAACTCAAATCCACCATTGATTTCGCAAGCCACCCTTCCTTTTAATACAACGTTGTAGTGCTCGTCAATAAACTCTGCTTCTTTCAAAACTTTTAATCTCTGTTCGTAGTCAGGTAAAAGCTTCAAATTTTCATCACTGGTTAAGTGAGTCAACCTGGAAATTTCGTTTTCTATTTCATACTGAGAATACTTTGGATAGAAATGCGAAACAAAGTTTGGACACGAAACCATGCAATCGTATGCACTTAGTCTGTGCTTGATATGAGAAAGCTGGTCTCTGTATTGGTGGCAATTGACTGTCAAACTGCTAATTATCCTCTCCTCAGTAATGGTGGAAAAGCTCTCAACTAATGTATTGGCAATAATTCTCAATTTTTTGTATTCATTTTCGTCTTTTTGAAACAATTTACCAACAGATATGTCGCAGGAGTATTTTGTCACCAGCTCAATGTCAGTCAAAGCAATGTCCTCAATCGTGAAAGAATCGGCCACAGTAAATTTCTTGAAAACATTTTTCAAATAAGCAGGTCTGTTTGGCAAGAACGGCAAATAAATTTTGCCTTCATCTTCGGAACTCAACGAAAGTTCTTGCGACAAGTTCAAAACAGCCAAGGTTGTTTTCGCACCAGAGGATATCTTGTGGTACTTGAAAACACAGCCCAATTTGTATATAATGCTGCTCTGCGTTTCCTCTCTGTAAACAACCACTTTTCCAATTTTCAAAAACTGGTTCAGTCTTTTCAGTTGAGATAAACTCTCCATGTACAAAAGTTTGGCCTGCTTATACTCGGCAACCAGCTTCATGATATCATCAAGGGAATTTTTTGTGCACAATGAGCAAGATCCATACTCAATACTGTCTGACTTTTCTTTCAAAAGTTTAATTTGCTTCTCGTTCTCTGGCAAGATGGATTGCGTGTTATCCTCACTGAACGAGTACTTGATCATCTCTTCAACTCTTAAAGCTTCAATTCTCAGTAAATTCAAAATCATGTTGTATGTCAATCTGAACTGAGATTTCAACTTTGTTGGAACCCCTAGCGTAACTTCTTTGAAAGTCACGGGCTCAAGGGGATCGGTGTAAGTCATAACAATGACTGTACCAAAAGTATCCAGACCTCTTCTTCCTGCTCTACCTGCCATTTGGGTAAACTCCCCAGGATTCAAAAATCTTTGACTGTTCCCGTCATGCTTTCTGACTTCACTGAAAACAACCGTTCTTGTAGGCAAATTTAGACCCATTGCAAATGTTTCTGTTGCAAATAAAACTTTGACAAAACCTTCAGCAAATAATATTTCAACTAGCTCTTTCACAATAGGCAACAATCCACCGTGATGCACGGCAATACCCCTTTCCAACAACTGTTTCATTTTCACAATTTGAGGCAACTCTCTGTCTTCTTTCTTCAACCTGCTAATGGACCGCTCAATGATCATGTGAATCTTGGAGCTTTCCCTGTTACCGCAAAAATTCAACCCATCCAACCAATCGGCATAGTCTTCGCATCTTTTTTTACTGAAAACAAAAATAACTGCTGGTAACAAATCTTTCCCTTTCAAGTAATTAATAAGATTTGGCCAAGTGGTTTTGGAAGGTCCTGAAAATCTAGAAAACGATTTCTGCCCTGTAGTTTTTGCCCCTGTAATTCTGTTATTATTGCTGTTATTGCTGTTATTAAACCCATTCTTCCCCTTAACTAGTTTATTGTTCGTTTGTTTGGCAGACTTCTCAGGCGCTCCAGATAGCAGGTCTTTGTGCTTTTTGAAATTTTCTGGCAAAAACTTTCTGTCTTGATTGATTACCGGGATCAATGTGTTTTTGGCCCATAAATTGATAACTAAGGGAACTGGTCTTTTTGGAGTGGAAATAACGTAAATGTTTTTTTGCTTAGTTCTTCCAATCCAGTTTGCAAATTCAAATGTGTTTGGAACGGTTGCTGACAACAAAATAAATTTTACATGGGCTGGCAACATGATAATAACCTCCTCCCAAACAACCCCTCTATCCTGATCATTAACGTAATGAACCTCATCAAAAATGACAAACTCCACGTCTCTAATCAAATCTGCACCTTTATACAACATTGATCTCAAAATTTCTGTGGTCATGATTAAGCAGTTTGCCTCCGGATTGATTTGCACATCACCTGTAATTAGCCCAATCTCAACATCTTCGAAATCTTGCTTAAAATCTCTAAACTTTTGATTAGACAAAGCTTTGATTGGTGAAGTGTAGATTGTCTTTGTCATGTTTCTTTTCGTCATGGCAATGGCATACTCAGCGACAACGGTTTTCCCAGCAGAAGTGTGTGCGGCAATGAAAACCGAATCCCCTTGCTCCAAATGAATGATCGCCTCTTTTTGAAATGTATCCAGCTCAAACGGCCATGTTCTTGCAGGGTTTGGGACCAACTGGCTAAAATTCGAAAGAGTTCTGTGGTGAATGTCGACAACGTGAGCCCATACTTTTTCACCCTCATTGTCCTTGACTTTTGGCACGTAACGAGCAAAATCGATTGTTTCAGGTAACAAGTTGTCAATTTCCACATTGTTCTCTTTTGATTCTTGTGCTGATGAGTTTCCTTGTGTGTCCGCGCTTCCCAGTTGTTGAAGGATGTTGCCGTGTCTTGCACCTGACGTATTCGTGTCGTAGGCAACCAACTCATCTTCAACTTCTTCACCGTTATCCAGCTCGGTCAACTTATTCAAATCATTGTCCAAACTTGGATCATTAGTTTCAGCCGGAATCAGCGGCTGAATACCTCTCTTCATACCGGGAGGAACATCAAACAAACCTAAGCTGTCTCTGTGTAGCTGCTGCTGAGGGGCTGCCGCTGCAGCAGCGCTGTTCAAAACAGACACATATCTGGTGGATTCGTTCAACCCAGGTTGAAAAGGTAATTGGTTTAGTGTTCCGGTGATTTTGTCCACACTGCTGTTGATTTTTCTTGTGATGGACAACGAATTCGCACTGTTTGCCTCCATCAAGTCTTTCAATGACGTTTTTTCTTCAAACGACTCAATGTGTCCGTCTATCCCGTTTCTGTGGAAAACAAAATTTGTTTTGTTTTGAAATTCTGGCAAGTCGATAAACTGTTTGTAATCATAAGATTTTGTAGAGGTCCTATTGTTGTTGTTGTTGCTGTTGCTGTTGGATGTGTCAAAAATAGCAGAGTCCATGGCAGGAACTGATTGGAATCTGTCTAGCAAAGACCAGTCAAAGTTGGGATTCACTTGCAAGTAGTCTTTTTTGATTTTGTCATTTTGGTACTCAAAGTTGTTGTCGTACTCTTTTTCAAAATCCAGTTTTGTCAATTTGTCTTCAAACAACTCAACATGGTCATCATCTTCCACAATCTCTTTCAAAGAAGAGTACAATTCGCTTACGGATACCATGGTGGTGATTAGGGTGTCTCTTTTTGCAGTCTGGGTTTTTGAACCTTGCCTTAAAGACCTTGCATTGAATGGAGCGCGCCTCCTTGCTTCTGGAGTGTGTGAGACTCAAAGAGTCTAAAACACATAATGCGAAAAAACCTGCAAAAAACAAAAAAAAACGTGACCCGTGTTGCTTAAAAAAATTGGTGAAACAGAATTTTTTCAAACAACCAATTTTTAATTCAACAAATGAGGGTTCAGGAATATTAGTTGATTCTCTGGACTACTATCCTTGCTTTTCGTTTGCAGTGCTGCAAATGTTTTTTTTGGTACGTTGATACATATTTGATTCCCTGATTTTGTAACTATCACCTTTTAGAAATTTTGCCCAGAGAGAATCAGAAAGAATCAGAGAGAATTAGAAAGAATCAGAAACGAATTAAAAGGAAATACCAATCAAAACTTCAAGCCATAGATTTTGTTATGTCAACACAGACGCTATGTCAAAACACAGCTATGCACACAATCGAGAGGTACAGAACGGTAAAATATATGTTTGAAATTTTTTCTTCTATAAAAGAGGTTTAATACATAACGAGTGATAAGATACTGCATAGACTACACTACAAACTACCCATGCTGCTCATTCTTCTTCGCTTTCGTCGCTAGACAACTCTTCTTCACTGTCTGATCCGTGCATGCTTGGAACACTACTTTTGCCCAAGTTTGAGATCGAAGTTGGTGTTCCCAAACTTTGGCCTGGCGATGCCGTGGCGTTTAGCATTTCCAATTTTTGCTTGATTTGCGAAATTTTCTCAGCTTCATCGCTTCTGGATTTTTTTCTTCCAGAAGCGTTCAACATTGTTGGGTTGGTGATTGGAGAGATGGAGGTCCCAGAAACAGGCTGCCCCGTGACCGCCGCATTGCCTGCATTTGAGTTTGGATAAAAGACATGGTGGTCTGCCGGGGTGGAAGCGGTAGAGCCGTATGCCACTGGAGTGCCCACAGTCATGTTGTTGTTCAAACCAGCAGAGACCCCGCCAAATGATGAAACGGGTGTTGCTGCAACAACGCCGTTCCCATTGTGGAAACCAGTGGTGTATTTTTTGAAAAAAGTGTTGTACAAAGTGACAACAAGGTCGTTGGGGAAATAGTTCAAGTCAAAGACCCATTCACCCATTTCATCTTTAGGCAAGGATTCCAAGTCTATGTTTGATTGCACAAAAGTGGAGATGTTGTCTAGGTCGTTTTGGGCCAAATGTTCCAATTTTTCTGCCATGAATTTTTTCATTTCGTATGTTGCCACAGCTTCCATCTGTTGAGACTTGGATCTTTTGTGGTTACCGGACATCCCCATGGCACCGCCTCTTTTACGTTTCAAGCCATTAGCCCGGGCCCCGCCTCTTCCTTGCCCATTCATTCCCTTCCGTTTCACCATTTTCTGTTTCATGTTTTTTTTGGCAAGTCTACGGTCATTTTTGATTTTGTCAATCTCAATTTTCCGCAATTTTTTCAATTCCTGTTGAATTTGCACCAGCTGTTGTTCCATAAACTGGATTGCCGGTGTTGTCACTGATGCTTCGTCGATTTCTTCATCAGAATATTCTCCATTACCTTCATCATCATACTCACCGTACCCTTCATCGTCATATTGCCCATATTCGTTGTCATCGTAATAGTGAGGTTCAGGAGTAGGAGGCAATGGTTCTGGTCTTTTCAGCCATTCTTTTTCATAAATGGCTTTCAATTTCACACCCAGATCATTTACTGGAGTTCCAGCAGGATTAAAGGCAAAACAGTTGTTGAACATCAACTCAATGTCCGCTTGTACCTGTTCCAAGTTTTTGTATTCCCAGTTGGCCAATTTCTTGGAAATGGTGCCCAAATCCATTGGTTCTTTTACGTAATCAAAATATGTTGGAACATTCAAAGCCACTGGATCAACAGGTTCTAAAAATGCAAAATTCATATTGATATATTTTTTAGACATCAAATCTTTCACCACGTTTTTAGCAAAATTCAAATCTTGCAAAATGTTTTTATCCTTTGGTTTTGAATTGGTCTTGGAAATCTCATTGTAATACAAATCTTTTGTTTTTGGAGGATGGATTTGTCTTTTTGGTCTTTTTGAAGCCGGAGCTGCAGTAGCACTTGCAGATTTTGTGTTTTCCACGCCACTTGTTGTTCCATTAGCAGTGAAACTTTTTCCTGACTTACTGTGAGCTGCTGTAGTATTGCCAGAAGTATTAGAAGTAGTGGTAGAAGTGGTAGTAGTACTAGTACTATTAGTAGATTTCTTTGGTAACAATTCTCTTGAAGGCATGTTATTCATATGTTTTTCAAAAGCTTGCAACAAATTCTTGGCCATGATAGCAATTCCTGAAGTTTCTCCATTGAACTTGACACAATTATTGACCATCAATTTGAAATCACTGTAAAAATCTTCCACATTATTGTAAACTTTTAATTGTAATTTTTTTTCAATAAGACTCAAATCCATAGGTTTGGTAATATACTGGAAATATTGAGGAATATTCAGTGCCACCGGATCCACAGGATTTAAAAATGGTTTGGCATCTTTCAATCTTTTAATATTTCTTATTGAAGTTGTTGCATATTTGTGTTGATGGTCTGGTAGAGGGTCTTGTGAAGGAGTCAAATCTGGAGGAGGAGGCGTTTGTGCTGGTGCAGTTGAAGTGGTGGCTTCTACCGCTTTCGACTCAGTTGAATTCCCCTCACTCTTGATATCCTCGTTAAAAGTGTTGGTAGCAGTCTTATTTTCTTTTTTTGCAGCTTCTTGTTCTTCCAAAGTTGCTTGTTGCAATGGTTCCAATTCACTATCTTCTCCTACACTTTCGTTATTTTCTTGTTCTTTGTTATTTTCTTGTTCTTCATTGTTTTCATTGTTTTCATTGTTGTTATTATCAATATCATCTTTGTTCTTATTGTCCTTATCCTGTTCATTATTGTTTGTTATGTCATTATTTTCATTCCTAGTTTCATTATCATTATTTGTGTTGTTGTTAGTATTATTATTATTATTATTATTATTATTATCAGTATGATAGTAGTAGTATCAGTAGTAGTATCAGTAGTAGTATCACTAACATCTATACTTGTGTCATTGTTCTGAATATCTTTCTTTTTGTTATCACCATTCTCTATACTATCTTTATTCGCATGAGTATATATATCATCATCATCATTCTCCTTATGATAATCACCAGCATTCACCAACATTTTTTGATCATTATCATTTGTTGCATCTGGAGTTAATGGAGTGTGATTATTGGCAGTGCCAGATGTGCCAGATGTACTAGTAGTAGCAACAGTAACAGTAACAGTATTGTCATCGCTGTTGAGAGGTGTGTTGTTAGTACTGTTATTTTCGGATGTTAAAGCGTTGTTTGTATTCATACTTTTATTGCCGTGTTCTTCCGCTGTGCTAGTAGTAGTAGTAGTAGTAGTAGTAGTAGTATCCTGTTGATTCATATCAACCATAACACGTTCGTAATCTGTCATTCTTGGTTTTTTTTTTCGGTTTTTTTCGTTTTTTTCGGTTTTTTTGTAGTGTATCTATTTTTTGTTATGTAATTAATGAGTGTGTGAAAAGTACTTCAATATTGATTAGTAATCAGATGATAAAATAAATTAAACCTGGTATAGAATGTAATTAAATGATTGTGACCCGTCTCTTTTATTTATTTTAGTTTTTTTTTTCCCTGTATATATATATATATATAAATAAATAAATAAATAAATAAATATATATATTTGATATGGTAATGTA
>JFAV03000043.1:0-37942 GCA_000585475.3 Hanseniaspora vineae
ATATATATAATATCTTAATATATCGCACCTTCTTTTATTCGGAATGATTAAATTCTTAAAAACATTTTGGCTGTAAAAACACGTGCACTGAGAAAAAAGACAATAGATAAAAAAACCCAAAAAGACTCTCGCTTTCATGTAAATACGTACGAAAAACTCATCTGTAGATTGGTAAAATTTTAGTAATCCGTAACTCCGAGATGCAGGGAGAGAAGAATAAAATTCTAGCTAGCTCAGAAACAAAGGTAAAAAGAAAAAAAGAAAAAACATAAACATAAACATAAACATAAACATAAACATAAACATAAAGATTCTAGCAAAACAACCAATAAAATGCAGCTTCTTTATTCGGATATAGCTAAGAGCGTACCGGGTTTTGAAACACTATATGCGAAATGAACGAGTTTTTACAAATTACTGCAATTGCTCAAAAGTAACACTCGGAAGTACTAAAAATAAGTAAGCATTGGAAATACAGATTATAGTGGGTTTCTTTTGAGCAGATGAAATAAATAGTCAAAATATAGAACAATAGATTACTATTTGATAAGACAATAGGTACACAAGTGTGAATAAATAATTAGACAATAAAACATCAAAAAAAAAATTGCTGCTTTTTGTTCTGGAATAAAAAAAAAAGAGGGAGAGAAAAAGGGATAGGGGTGGGTAGTCGGTAACGCAGAGACCATAATGATTAGTCAACTCAACTCAAATTATTAACAAAGTCAATAATTTTTAAGCATGCCGAAAGCGAAGTGTTTGAGGTGGAACAATTTTAGTACATGCGAGAACGACAAGTTATATTTGGGTTTGCCTTTGTGCAGTAAGAAAGGTTATTAGTGGAATTGAAGTGGAAACTGATAATTACAGTACTTCCGACAGGTCAACTGGGCTTAAAACAATCGGGAATGACGAGGAAAATATGATGATGATGATGATTAGTAATTATGATCAAAATGAGAAAATGTAAATCAGAATTAAGGAGTTAACGCATTTGAAATGCAATGATCATCGGAACCCTGTTTATACAGATATATATTAAAGATACAGTTGTCTCATGCTTATATATAAGTCAACCATATAATCGATAAAAGCTTTTAAATTAAGATACTAACAATTTTAGATATTTTGAAGATATTTCTTTTTTAAAAATTTAGCAAACAATAAGAAACTATAAAAACTAAAAATTAAAGTTAGAAGCTATTACACAAATACTCAAAAACGCACACAACGCACACAACGCACACACACATTTAAAAATAAGTATAATAATATGAGTAGCAGTAGTGTAGCATCATCTGCTAAAGATGTCGGGTCTTTTGATCCGGAAACTGCTCATCAAGAACAAAAACAAAAACAACAAGAATTAAACTTACAAAACGGTTATGACATTGACAACGACAGTCACATTTATGATGGATTAGACAACCAAAGTATCAGAGACGTTGCGAGAAGTTTTACATCACGTTCCAACAAATCCACAACTTCTATTGTTAGAGGCGATGTTATTGATGAATTTGGAAGAACTGTGGAAAGATATGCCTCTGTTGGTGGTGAAAATGGGGTTGTTCCTCCAGTTTATGGTGGAGATGGTGACTCGATTGATAGTGCCAATGGTGGTGCTTACGATCCAAGATTGGATCCAAATTCAGATGAGTTCAACTCTGTTGCTTGGGTTCAAAATTTCCATAAATTGGTTGCTACAGACCCAGATTATTATAAACCATACCAATTGGGCTTAGCGTATAAAAACTTGAGAGCTTATGGGGATTCAACCGATATTGCTTATCAAACCACAATGGGTAATGTTGCTAAAAAGGGTGCAGAATGGGTTGCTAGAAAATTAAGAAAAAGAAGAGAAAGTGATATTTTCAATATTTTGAAACCAATGGATGGGTACATCAAACCTTCAACAGTCACTGTTGTCTTGGGGAAACCAGGTTCCGGTTGTTCTACACTTTTGAAAACAATGTGCTCCAACACTCCAGGTTTTGAAGTCGATCCAGAATCAGTTATTTCCTATAACGGGTTGACTCCAAGTGAAATTCAAAAACACTACAGAGGGGAAGTTGTTTACAATGGGGAAACGGATGTCCATTTCCCACATTTGACCGTTTATCAAACTTTAAATACAGTTGCTAAATTGGTTACTCCAAGAAATAGAATCAAAGGTTTGACCAGAGAAGAATTTGCTCATCATATTACAGAAGTTTACATGGCCACATACGGGTTATCTCACACTAAAAACACAAAAGTCGGTAACGATTTTGTTAGAGGGGTTTCCGGTGGTGAACGTAAAAGAGTCTCTATTGCTGAAGTCTCCATTTGTGGTTCCAAATTGCAATGCTGGGATAACGCTACAAGAGGTTTGGATGCTGCTACGGCTTTGGAATTCATCAAGGCTTTGAAAACACAAGCTGTTATCCAAGGGGTCACTTCTGTTGTTGCTATTTACCAATGTTCTCAAGACGCCTACGATTTGTTTGACAACGTTGTGGTCTTAGATGAAGGCTATCAACTGTATTTCGGTCCAGGTACTGAAGCAAAAGCCTATTTCCAAAAAATGGGTTACAAATGTCCTCCAAGACAAACAACAGCAGATTTCCTTACAGCAGTCACTTCTCCTTCGGAAAGAGTGGTAAACCCTGAGTTCATTGAAAAGGGTATCCACGTTCCTTCTACTCCTCAAGAAATGGAACGTTATTGGAAAAACTCTGATCAATACAAAAAATTGGTGAGTCAAATCGACAAACAACTAACTGTCGATTCTGCAGCTCAAAGAGAAGTTATGTCCGATGCTCATCACGCCAAACAAAGTAAACGTGCTCCTAAAAGATCTCCATACACCGTTGATTACATTTTGCAAGTGAAATACTTATTAAGAAGAAACTTCCAAAGAATCAGAAACGATTTGGGTTTCACATTGTTTTCTGTGATTGGTAACTCGATCATGGCATTGATCTTGGCTTCTATGTTTTACAAAATCATGTATCACACCGACACAAAGACTTTCTATTCCAGAGGTGGTGGTATGTTTTTCGCTATTTTGTTCAACTCTTTTGCATCTTTGTTGGAAATTATGTCTTTATTTGAAGCCAGACCAATTGTGGAAAAACACAAATCCTACGCTTTATACCATCCTTCTGCCGAAGCTGTTTCTTCTGTTATATCCCAATTGCCTGCCAAACTTTTGACCTGTATTGCTTTCAATTTGTTTTTCTATTTCATGGTGAATTTTAGAAGAGACGCTGGTGTTTTTTTCTTTTATCTTTTGATCAACTGGGTCGCAACTTTAGCAATGTCCCACATTTTCAGATGTATTGGTTCTGCAACAAACACTTTGTCTGAAGCAATGGTTCCTGCAACTATCATTCTTTTAGCTCTTTCCATGTACACTGGTTTCGCTATTCCAAAAACTGCTATGTTGGGCTGGTCAAAATGGATTTACTGGATCAACCCATTGTCCTATGGTTTTGAATCATTGATGGTCAACGAATTCCACGATAGAGATTTTGAATGTGCCACGTACCTTCCTTCCGGATCCTCCTACGACAGCACTTCTTTGGCAAACAAAGTCTGTAGTGCTGTTGGTGCCGTTCCAGGTGAAAACTTTGTTAATGGGGATAGATTTTTGAAATTGTCATATGGCTATGAACACAAACACAAGTGGAGAGGTTTTGGTGTTTTGATGGCTTATCTGATTTTCTTTTTTGGTGTTTACATGTTTTTCAGTGAATTCAGTACATCCGCTGTTCAAAAGGGGGAAGTTTTGATTTACCCACAATCTGCATTGAAAAAGGCTAAAAACATTTCTAAAAGATCACCAACTCTTGATTTGGAAAACGGTCCTTCTGATAACTCTTCCTCTGAAAAGGGAATGCTAAAAGAAGAACAAGAAGAAGATGTTGACTCAGACAATTCTATGTCTTTGGGAAGCGCTGACGCTACGTTACATTGGAGAGACTTGTGCTACGATGTTCCTATCAAGAAAGAAACAAGAAGAATTTTGAATAACGTTGATGGTTGGGTTGCCAAAAGCTCTATCACCGCTTTGATGGGGTCTTCTGGTGCTGGTAAAACTACTTTGTTGGATTGTTTGGCTTCAAGAGTTACTATGGGTGTTGTTACCGGTGATATTTTCGTTAATGGTAGATTGAGAGACAAAGGTTTCCCAAGATCCATTGGTTATTGTCAACAACAAGATTTGCATTTGTCTACTGCAACAGTTAGAGAATCTTTGAGATTCAGCGCTTACTTAAGACAACCAAGCAAAGTCTCCAAAGAAGAAAAAGACAAATACGTTGAAGAAGTGATCAAGATTTTGGAAATGGAAAAATACGCTGATGCTGTTGTTGGTGTTACTGGTGAAGGTTTGAACGTTGAGCAAAGAAAAAGATTGACTATTGGTGTTGAACTAGCTGCCAAACCGCAATTGTTGATCTTCTTGGATGAACCAACTTCCGGTTTGGATTCTCAAACAGCCTGGTCTATCTGTAACTTGATGAGAAAATTGGCTAACCACGGACAAGCCATTTTGTGTACCATCCATCAACCTTCCTCCATTTTGATGGAACATTTTGACAGATTGCTGTTTTTGCAAAGAGGTGGTAAAACTGTTTATTTTGGTGACTTGGGCAAAGGTTGCAAAACCATGATTGAATACTTTGAAAAAAACGGTGCTCCACAATGTCCTACAGAGGCTAATCCTGCCGAATGGATGTTGGAAGTTATTGGTGCTGCTCCAGGTTCTCACGCTGACAAAGACTATCACGAAGTTTGGAAAAGCTCTCCAGAATTCCAACAAGTTCAAAGAACTTTGGACGAGATGGAAAGGGAACTACCAAAAATTGAATTAGATTTAACCGACGCTCAATCGTACTATGCCAACACAATCTTTTATCAATACATGTTGGTTACTCAAAGATTGTTTCAACAATATTGGAGAACTCCAACGTACTTGTTTTCCAAACTTTTCTTGACCGTCTATGCTGAAATTTTTATTGGTTTCACTTTTTTCAAAGCCAACAAGTCTTTGCAAGGTTTGCAAAATCAAATGTTGTCCATCTTCATGTTTTGTGTTATTTTCAATCCATATTTGCAACAGTACATGCCAATTTACATCAGTCAAAGAGAAATGTACGAGGCTAGAGAGAGACCAGCTAGAACATTTTCGTGGATTGCCTTTATGCTTGCGCAAATTACCGTTGAGGTTCCTTACAACTTTGCTGCTGGGACCATTGCCTTTTTCTGTTACTACTACCCAGTTGGTATGTACAACAATGCCTCGCACGCTGGTCAGCTTCATGAAAGGGGTGCTTTGTTTTGGCTATATGCAGTTGGTTATTACGTTTACATTGGTTCCACTGCACTAATGGTTGCTGCTCCGTTTGAAATCATTGCTACTGGTGGTAACTTGGCTTCTTTGATGTTTACAATGGCCTTGTCTTTCAATGGTGTTTTGGTTAGTCGTGAAAACATGGCCGGATTTTGGGTATTCATGTACAGAGTTTCTCCTTTGACATACTTTGTCAGTGGTACCTTAGCAACGGGGTTGGCCAACAACGTTGTCGAGTGCAGCGATTACGAGTACAACACTTTGTACCCGCCATCAGGCATGTCTTGTTCTGAATACTTGGACCCATACTTTAAAGCTGCAGGAACAGGTTATTTGAAAGACCCAAACAGTACCACTGAATGCCAAGTCTGTTCTATGTCGACAACCAACTCTTTTTTGACAACCGTTGGGTCTTCATACGACAAAAGATGGAGAAACTGGGGGATTTTCATTTGTTACATTGCTTTCAACTACATTGCAGCTGTCGCACTGTATTACCTATGCAGAGTTCCAAAGCGTTCCAGCAGAGTTGCTAGCGAAAGAGATCCTTCAAAGACTGGCGCAAAGACTTCTGCATCTGGTGCCGCAGCAGGCGCATCATCCGGTACTGCTCCGGGAGCGGCCGTCAATCAACCTTATTTGGAAGAATCCAGTGAAGACAAAGAATTTTCAAACGTTTAGGACACACACACACACACACACTTTTTTAATTTCTAATTTAAACCAATTATGAATACCCCTCATTATGTATATAAATAATTTTGTACTTTCCTTTTCAAACAAAAAAAATATTTGAAAATTTACTGCTCTTGATAATTTTTGCTCATTTGCAACAAACCATTTTCTGTGTAATAGTTATTGCTGGATCATGATCAACTTGCTTGGTTTCAACATTTCGTGGAGCCCCGAGTTCAATAGCTTATGATTTAGTTGCACATTTCCTGTTTTGATCCATTTTGGTTTCTGAACTTAACTTAAAGTCACAACTTACCCGACAACCATTTTTTAAGAATTCTCTTGCACCTGATGTGTTGTTTGGTGTATTTATATTCCACATGGGTTCTACTTTTTTTTTTCCTGCATTACCTTCCAGCATCTCAAAAATTTACAAATCAAATAATTTTTAGAAAGTCATCATTTCTTGTATGATTATCTCACATTTGAAATCATCCTTGTAATATTAATTTTAACAGCGTACTGTGTTTGGCATTTGCAAATTAGCACAGAAACAACCAGAAGCTAACAAATACAACACATACCATAGATCTTAAAATCATGGAAGCAGTTTTAGATTTCTCCAAAGATTTGGATATTTCTTTATTGGACCAGGTGGTGACCACCTTTTATTCAGGGTCTGGAGAAAGCCAAAAGCAAGCCCAGAAAGTTTTAACAGCCTTTCAAGACCACCCAGACTCTTGGCAAAAAGCTGACAAAATCCTACAACTCTCCTCAAATTCCCAAACCAAATTTATTGCTCTGAGTATCTTGGACAAATTTATTGCCACCAAGTGGAAAGTCATTCCAGCCAATGTCCGTAAAGATATCAGAAATTTTGTTGCGGGGATGATTATTTCGTCCTGTCAAAACGACGAGGTTTTCATCAAAGACAAGAACTTAATTAAGAAATCCGATTTGACTTTGGTGCAAATATTGAAGCAAGACTGGCCGCAAGACTGGCCAGAGTTCATTCCTGAAATTGTCGCATCTTCTCAGGCCTCCATCAATGTTTGTGAAAACAATATGGTCATCTTGAGATTGTTGAGTGAAGAAATCTTTGACTACTCCGCTGAACAAATGACCCAAGCCAAAACCATGAAATTGAAAAACTCTATGGCAAAAGAGTTTGAACAGATTTTCCAACTTTGTTTTCAAGTCTTAGAAAACGGTGCCAGACCTTCTCTTATTGTGGCCGCTTTGCAAAGTTTGTTGAGATATTTGCATTGGATCCCATACTCTTATATCTTTGATACGAACTTGTTAGAATTGTTGACTAACAAATTTTTGGTTGCAGCAGACACAAGAAACATTACTTTGAAGTGCTTGACAGAAGTCGCTGCTTTGAATTTGGATGGGCAGATCAATGCACAGATCTCAATGAAAACCGTTCAGTACTTTCAAACAACCATCGAAAAGATCTCTTCCAACGTCGTGCCAATATCCGCCAACTTAAAAGAGATGTACACTAACGCAAACTCAAATGACCAGTCATTTTTGCAAGACTTTGCCATGTTTTTGACAACTTATTTGGCAAAACACAGAGTTTTGCTTGAAGAGGCTGGAATCAACAACCCAATTCTGCAAACTTTGAATTTGTCATCTCATGCATATTTGATACAGCTATCAAATGTCAATGAAAGAGAATTGTTCAAAACGTGTTTGGACTATTGGAACGTTTTCACCTCTGATTTGTTCAAAGAAGTTCAAACAGTTTCAACAAAAAACCTGAACCCATTGATGCAACTGTCTTTGGGAACCGGGTCCAAACCAACATTTCAAGGTGCTCAAGATCCAAACTATTTGAAAAATTTCCCATTGAAAAAACACATGTATGATGAAGTGTGCTCTCAACTTAGATTAGTGATTATTGAAAACATGGCTAGACCTGAAGAAGTTTTGATTGTGGAAAATGACGAGGGAGAAATTGTCAGAGAATTTGTCAAAGAAAGTGATACCATTCAGCTTTACAAATCCGAAAGAGAAGTTTTGGTTTACTTGACCCACTTGGATGTTGTTGATACCGAAAACATCATGGTTAATAAGTTATCTAAACAGCTTGACGGATCTGAATGGTCTTGGCACAACATCAACACTCTTTGTTGGGCGATTGGTTCAATTTCCGGGACAATGAATGAAGACACTGAAAAGACATTTTTGGTTACCGTGATCAAGGATTTGTTGGCTTTAACAGAAAGAAAGAAGGGGAAAGACAACAAAGCTGTTGTTGCTTCCAACATCATGTATGTTGTTGGGCAATACCCAAGATTTTTGAAAGCCCACTGGAAATTTTTAAGAACCGTTGTGATGAAATTGTTTGAGTTCATGCACGAAACTCATGAAGGGGTGCAAGATATGGCATGTGATACATTTATCAAGATTGTTGAAAAGTGTAAACGTCATTTTGTTATTCAACAGCCTGGAGAAACCGTTCCTTTCATTGACAGTATTATCGAAAACATTCAATCCACTACAGAAGATTTGGAACCCCAACAAGTTCATTCTTTTTACAGAGCCTGTGGTATTATTATTGCCGATGAGAATAACAGAACTAACAAGGAAAGATTGTTGGGTGCATTAATGAGTCTTCCTAACATGGCTTGGGATTCGATTGTTGCTGGAAGCATGGCCAATCCTGACTTACTATTAGACTCAGAAACAATCAAGATCATTTCTAACATCATTAAAACAAATGTTGCTGTCTGTAATTCTATGGGAGCTGATTTTTACAGTCAACTAGGTCACATCTATTACAATATGTTGCAATTGTACAGAGCTGTCTCGTCTATGATCAGTGCTGCCGTTGCGAAGGAAGGTCTTATAGCCACCAAGACTCCAAAAGTGAGAGGGTTGAGAACAGTGAAAAAAGAAGTTTTGAAATTGGTGGAGATCTATATCAGCAAAGCCAAAAACTTGGATGACGTTGTCAATGTTTTGGTTCAACCGCTACTCAACGCAGTTTTGGAAGATTACATGAATAACGTTCCAGATGCAAGAGATGCCGAAGTGTTGAACTGCATGACCACAGTCGTTGCCAAAGTGGGAAACATGATTCCAGACGGAGTGATTTTGATTTTGCAAAGTGTTTTTGAATGCACATTAGATATGATCAACAAAGATTTTACGGAGTATCCTGAACATCGTGTTGAATACTATAAATTGTTAAAAGAAATCAATCAAAAATCATTCAACGCATTTTTGAAATTGCCGCCACAGGCATTTGATTTGTTTGTTAATGCTATCTTCTGGGCTTTCAGACATAATAACAGGGATGTTGAAGTGAATGGGTTGCAAATAGCACTAGACCTGATAAATAACATTTCAAATCTTCAAAATAGTGCCTTTGCCAACGAGTTCTACACCAAATACTACTTTTCATTTATTAGCGAAACATTTTATGTTTTGACGGACAGTGACCACAAATCTGGTTTCAGCAAGCAAGCTACAATGTTGATGAGATTAATTGCTTTGGTAGAACAAAACAAGATCTCTATCTCGTTGGCCCAAGCAAGTAACAATTTGCCAGAAGGCTCATCAAATAATCACTGTTTGTGTACATTCATGGCTAACATGTTGAAAACAGCTTTCCCACAACTCTCTGAAGAGCAAGTTTTCAATTTCATTGGTGGTTTAGTTAAGCAGTACCATAATGAAACAGTTTTTGCTGGTTTGTTGAGAGACTTCTTAGTTCAAATCAAAGAATTTGGTGGTGACGCTACTGACTATTTATTTGCCGAAGACAAAGAACAACAACTGAGAGAACAAAGAAGAGTAGAAAGGGAGGAAGCTAGTAAAATTGGTGGGTTATTAAAACCAAGTGAGTTGGATTAATTCTTTAATTGTTGTGTATATTTGCCATCTATTTTTGAAATTCTTTAATATTTTAGAGTGTATAGATATAAAAAAATAAAGTAAATTAACAAGATAAAAAGTAATATTAAGATGCTATGCTTAAAAAACTGATAGTTGCTTGACATATGGAGCAAGTATATAGTTGTACACAATATTTACATGGCGTTCTGTGTGACTAGTGATTGATTCTCAAAATCAAAAGCTTATTTTTTAGAGGCTTTGTACTCTGCTTTTTTGATACCAAATAATGGATCCATTTTGATTGTGTCCATAATTTTCACCATTGCACCCTTTGGTCCAGCAACTGACCCCTTGATCAGAATAACGCCTAGTTTGTCATCAACTTTCAACACTTCCAATTTTTGTAAAGTACAATTTTGGTGTCCCATATGTCCTGGCATTTTAGTTCCTGGCAAAACTCTACCTGGCGTTTGATTTTGACCAATGGAACCACCGTGTCTATGAGTTTTGGAGTTACCGTGCGAAGCAGGTTGACCGTGGAAATTATGTCTTTTCATCACACCTTGGAAACCTTTACCTTTGCTCACACTTTTGCAGTCCACGTATTGGCCTTCTCTAAACCAGCTTGGTTTTAAAAGAGTTGCTGGAGGTAACAAACCCTTTTCATCTTTGACTCTGAATTCCGCAACTTCCAACTTTGGATTGACTTCTTTTGAGCTAAAGTGTCCTAGCAATGCTCTTGTAAGTTTTTTTGGTGACACATCACCGTAACCAATTTGGTTGGCATAGTAACCGTGCTCGGCAAATGTTCTGTTCAAGATGACTTCAACATTGTTCATTTCCAAAACGGTAGCTGGATATCTGTTCCCGGTTTTTTCGTCAAAATAAGGAACCATACCTTGCTTTTTCGCCAAAACCCCGGATCTATATGGCAGTCTTTTTCTTATAAGGGCTGCTTCTGGTGAATGTTTAAGAATGTTCAGCTGTGGCTTTACCTGAGCCAAAGCAACTTCTGGTGCTACAAGCTGTGGTCTTTTGAAAGCTGTGGACTGCGCTCTTTTTAGAACAAGCTGTCTTATCAAACTGCTTTTAAACATGACAGGTGGTGATTAAGTTTCTGCTAGCTTTGTTTTGCTTTTGTTGTCCGGAATCTGAGCAACTTTCTTGAGAAATTCTCGATATCAGGTTTAGAAATTTGTTCAGCTCCTCTAGAGATGCATTTTTGAGTTTTGATTTGAAAAATTTCTTCAAAAAAAACATTTTTACCCGACCGAAAATGACAAGATTTTGTAACCGTCCATGGAAATATGAACACGAGCATGAAGCACAGAATGAGAATGTCATTAGATATACAGTGATATGTACAAGAGATGGTAAGGAAAGGTTAAAGATTGGTTGATCATTTAACTTTTTTAACTTTTAATTTGATCTTTTCATCATTCACGTAGATACCTTTACCTTTGTAAGGTTCTGGAGGATGGAATTTTCTTATGTTCATAGCAAAAGAGTTAACTTTTTGCAAATCAATCCCTTCAACGATCAAGAAAGTCGGTGTCGGAGAAGTAACAGTTAAGCCAGCAGGTATTTCAATACCTTGCTTTACACTGTTCCCCACTTTGATGCTAATATAGTTTTCTTTTTCCAAGATTTGACATCTGTAACCGGTCCCAACAAACTTCAGCATTGCCAGATGACCCTCGTTGACTCCAATAACGTTGTTTTTTAGAATGCTTCTGATGGTACCCCACATAGATCTTTGAACAGGAATAGTAGAGTCTTGCACAGATACATTGAATTTGGTCTTTTCAGCATTTTGTTCAATTTTCATAAAGTCTGGGATCTCCAAACTTAGCTCACCCTTTGGACCAACGACTTTGACTTTATTTTGGAAAAGCATAATTTTTTCGTACGGTAGCTTTCTCTTAATAGGCTCGCTCAATTTTTCTATTGACACAGAAGTTTCTGGCGTCAACAGCACAGGCATTTTCCCAATGTAGGATCTGCAAATGGATGAGGTATGCAATAATGATTTTTGACTGAAAACAAAACGATTGCAAAGCATTGTGTTGCGGGCCGTGTGTGGGGTCTTCTTTGGTTGAAGATATTTCAAAAAATAAGAGGAATCTCCTTGCTTTTTTTGTCTTGTTTTCCTTGTGTTTGAATACTAACTTTACAAGGTTTTCTCGACCATTTAGTACTTACAGTCTGAATCATTTGAATCTGTGGAAAGTTCTTCAATTTAACAAAACTGTAGGCAAATTGTATAGACTTGACAGTGGTCGGGTACGTAAATATAATGTCACGTGAATGTGAGTGTTTTTTTTTTTTGTTTTAGACTTCTCCAAGCGATGTTTCTTTTCTTTTTCCCGTGTTAAGTCAGCCTCTTAAGAAGACGAGATGAGATAAATCTTGAACAAAACCTGTATTTTCTATGTTGCTGAAAGAGACCATCAATTAGCTATAAAGCAAGCACTAGTGGGACCAGAAGGTACAAACAAAACACGAATACACCATGGGGAGACAGTTGAAACATCATGAACAGAAACTTTTGAAGAAAGTCGATTTTTTCGACTGGAAACAAGATCAAGGTCATAGGGACACTCAGATCATGAGACAGTACCACATCACAAACAGAGAAGACTATCATAAATATAACAGAATATGTGGTGACATCAGAAAGACGGCACACAAGTTGTCGCTTTTGCCCCCACAGGATCCATTTAGAGTCAAACACGAGCACCTTCTTTTGGACAAACTATACAACATGGGGATTTTGGCTACGAGATCCAAGATCAGTGATTTGGAAAACAAGGTAAGTGTGAGTGCTATATGCAGAAGAAGACTACCGGTTGTCATGTTTAGACTGAAGATGGCTCAGACGATCACTGATGCAGTCAAGTTTATTGAGCAAGGACACGTAAGAGTTGGTCCAAATCTGATCAATGATCCAGCTTTCTTGGTGACAAGAAACTTGGAAGACTACGTTACTTGGACGGACAACTCTAAGATTAAAAAGACCGTGTTGAGATACAGAAATGCCATTGATGATTTCAACTATGCTTGAAAGTGGAATCATTACACTAATGATAGTTGTGTGTATAATTACATTTTATAAAAGACTCATAGTACAAATTTGTATAAAAGAAATAGGACAATATATGTTATTCATCCAGCAACGCTGACTTACACCTAGAACCGAGAACGTCTTTTCCACTGTGGAAAGTAAAACAATAGAAAATAAAAATAGAATTGAAACGGAAAACCTAAAAAATGTTTTCATTCTCTTAACTGCCTACGCAGGTCATCTTTCGATCCCATCCGGTGAGGAAGAAGATTTCCTGTAAGTTTGACAGGGACTTGCATATCCATATCATCAATCAGTGTACTGACTCTTGGGTCTGCACCGTACTGGTTCCCATACATTTGTTGCTGTTGGAACATTTGATTTTTTCTAAATGAACCAGCAGGTTTGTATGTCTTCATTGTCTGACCCAATTCCATAGGGTTGGTCATGACAATCGAGTTTCTCAGGTGGTGAGGCAGAACTTTGGACCCTGAAACATTAGGTTTGGTTCCACCTTCATAGGAATCGCCCATTGTGTTTGGATAGTTGTTCATAGGAGTGGTGGAGCCAGCGTTGGAACTGTAGAAACTGATTTCAGGGTTGTCTATAGGATTGAATGCTTTGTTAAACGGGTTGTTTGAGTTTGTCATGGTACCTGTTCTGGACTGTGGTTTGAAAGATGTCAAAGAATGAATTGAGTCTGAATGGGTCAATGTAGACGGAGTTGGCAGTTCTTCTAAATTTTCCCTCGTTTGTGGGTGCATATGATGGTATGGCAAATTTTGTAAGTTTGGAGGTTGCACAGGCATAAATTGATCATTCAATGACTCTTCAGGTATTGTGTTCATGTTTGACATTTGCTGCTGCTGCAGAGAAGGCAATGGCAAATAAAAGTATTGATTTTGTTGGGTATCGTAGTAATATGGTTGATGTTTCTGAATATCATAAAAGTACTGCTGGTGGGTTTGTGGGTCTACGTAGTAGTATTGCTGCGTCGTTGGCTCATAGAAATAGTAGTTCCCCGTTTGTGGATCATAGTAATAATGGTATTGAGAGGAAGGATCAAAGTAGTAGTATTGTTGTGATGTGTTGTCAAATTGGTATAAATCTTTGAAAACCTGAGGTTCAACAAATGCAGATGTACTATCTGTGTTATTGCTGTTTGGTTGATCTTGATATGCGCTCAAATCCATTTGTGGCAACTCATGAGAAGCATACGATTTGTCGTTTAAGTTGAACATTGTTGCTCTTTCACTATAGATAGAAGATGTGTGTCTTGGTGCCTTACCATTGGATTTTGGTTTGGCAAAACTTTCATCTGCTTTGGAAATATCCTCCATATCACCATTACTCGTGGCATTTGTGCTTGGTGTAGCATTATCGGTTTCTTCGTCGTTTGTAGCTTTGTGCGTTACCGTGCTGTTGCTGGTGGTAGGTTTGATACTTACAAAAGTGTTTTCTTGAACGTCTTTTTGTTGTGGTTCATCAACACCAAAATCTTCCTCATCAATTACGGTGTTCTTCACTTCTTTCTCGCTCATGTTATTCTCGTTTTCGTCTTCTAATGGAATGTTTGAGATATCTTTAATGTGACTGGTATACACGGAAGAATGGTTGTTGTTTCCAGTGACCGAGTCAGTGGTTGGTGTTCCGCCTCTTGAAGGACTCAGTTGGATTTCGTGACTAGGTGTAGCCATAGATCTTCTATCTAGGTATACTTTGTATATGCTTTTCAGCCTTCTGATATTTTCTTCTTCCGCTCCATTTACAGAAACATAATCATCATCATCATCATCATTGTCCTCGTCCTCGGCATTATTATCAGTGTCAGTTGGCTTGCCGCTAGTCATCTCTTCACGCAAATTTTCCTTTGAACCCCGTGTTTTATCCTTAGTCTGTTCTTTCACATTCTCATTCACGTTCTGAATTGCTTCGGTTTCATTTTCTTGGGTATTTAATTCAGAAGAGGTTGATGCAGCAAAACTAGGATTCAATGGAGAGCGTGTATTACTTGCACGATTTTTTAAAAGATTGATACTGTTATGCAAAGAATCCTTCGAGTGATCGTATGGGTTTTTCTGAAACATCGGAGCCATAGGATTTGGAGCATTAGTTGTGTCAACCAAGCTTTTTTGTGTAATAAAACTATTATGATTTGTTGCACCCGCTCTCGCAGAATTCAACGGCCCATTTGAGCCAGGAGTTTTATAAGTGTAAGCTCCCAAATCAAAGCTTTTTACGTAGGATCTCAAATCTTCCACACTGCGATGGTTGTTATCACTACTCAATACAGGAAGTTGGAATGGATCTCCAGATATCCCACTTACATTCAAATGACTCATGTTAGTGGCACTGGTATGTTTTGTGCCAGCTGAATGTGTTGACGATAGATCATGCAGGTTAACGCTGCCAGAGGAGCCATTGGTGAAATCTCTTGTAGCATTTCTGCTTTGGGGTGGTTTCAAGCTGTTATAAAAAGCATTGTCATGTTTATCATTCAGATCAAGTTCGTCATTTTCATTATCAGAATTTTCGTCTTTATATTCAGGACTCGATCCATGAGTATACTCGGTTTTATCGTTGTAATTCGTATTGAAGGGATTTTCTTGAATTTCAGGCAAGAATTCTGTTTCTCCATTGAAATCCGGATCATTGTCGTCCAGTTTTTCTCTTTTGTGTTTTCTCCAAAGAACAGTTGTGATTGCGGCTAAGATCAAAATAACAACAACAACGGGAATAACAGTAGCACAAACAACTTGGGTGTTGAAGTGTGCAGCTGTGGGTTTTTGACATTTTTCTTTCGACCCTACACATTTTTCTCTTTTTAGCAGAGTGATGGTGGTAGGAAGCAAAGCCATTTTTCAGCGTATTCAAAAAAAGACAAAACTTATCAGGGAACTGTGCCGATTCTTTCTGTTTGTTGTTGAGCTTACTGTATGCAAAGGCCTCCTTTTTTGAGTATTGTTCAGCTTTTCTACAGTAGGTTGGTTTTTGTGTCAAGTAAGATTGTTAATCTGAATCATGGATTAAATGAATAAAAAACAAGAAAGAAGATTATTGTAGCCTAAACACAGGAGGTGATTTTTCGAAAGCATGTGAAGATCAAAAAACCATGCTTTTACCAATGTCTTGATCGGATCCTGATCTGACCATCAACTCGTTAACTCCAACCTTCTATAATGAGATGTAATCTAGACCGTTTGACGCGAAAAAGGTCAGCTTTCGGTTATTTATTTTCTTATTCAATGTTTCCGAGTGTGTTCAAGTAGCATCAATTCAAAACACGGTATAACAAGAGTGCTCCTACGTTAACTGCATTTGGATCTCAGACATTAATTTTCCTCTTTGGTACATTTGCACAAATAACTAAAAACTGCTGTTTTGCACGCTGTTTTCTGAGTAGAATAGTTATTGAGTTAGAACAAAATAAGGTACGCGAGAAAAGTCGCTCCTAAAACAAAATTTTGACGAACAAAAGAATTCGGAGAAAAAGAAAAGCCGGAAAAAAAAAAAAAAAAAGAAAAGAAAAGAAACCGATCAAAACACTGCAAGGGCTTGTTTCTTCAACTTTGACGCAGGTTTCACAAGATCTCAAGACCAAAACAAGAATGCCCACTAGTCATTATCAAACACCGTGATACCAAATTTTAACCAAGAATCTTGAAACCTGGGCAACACATCCAAGAAGGTCTTGAAAAATACGCATTGTTGCTCTTGTTTTCTTCTTTGTCTTTGGAGCAATGAAAGCCAAAAATAGAAGTCAACTTGAAATTGAAAACGTTGAAGAAACACTACACCAAAAAAAAACACTGCCGTGCATTCTATAAGTCTTCAAGATGTACCTGCGTCATACTCTGCGACCACTTGTGTCGTTCGCAAATGTCGGTCAAAGTTTTTGTGCGTCACGTGAGTTATGCAGCATTTTCTTTTTTTTTTTTAATACAAAGTTGTGTCATTTGAAAGAGGCCGTTTATTTTGCGATGAATTACTAAAACCAAAACAGAGTTTATTGAATTGAAAAGAGTTTTTAAAAGATGAGTTTAATTTCTGTCGGGTTTTTTTTGTTACATCATAGTCCATTGTTTAACTTTTGAAATATGTTTTTGTTTTGGAAAAACCTCTTTAATATTCAACCCTAGCCAAGGTCATCAGCTAGGCTTAGATATTTGTTCTTGGAAAATAAACAAAACCCTTTACGACTAAGAGCTTTTTTGATTAATCCACACTTGTACTAAAAAAACAATGTATTAACTTGGGCGCAAAACTATCATGTTTAACAAAAGTATACAGACGAAAAAATTTAACATTCAATTAATATCAATTATCAACGATAATGTCCTCATTATCCCAAGCAATTGCTTGACTAAAAGATAATTGATGATAAATAAAACCATCAAATAATAATAGTTCACAAAAAAAAAATAAAAATAAAAATAAAAAATTCAAAGATAGTTCCAAAAAATAAACACACACGTAGAAATGACTTTAGAGTTGTGGCTAATACAAAAAAAGTTCATCGCTCTCAAACAAAAAAAGCTTTGGGTCTCATTATGAAAAAAAACGAAGAAGTGCGCGGTTCAATAGAAAATGACCAAAAACAACTTGCTTTTAAAGTAGAGATAAAAGAATAAACAGAGAAAAATGGTTAAAAGTCAACAAACAAAAGCCGCATTTCAAACAAATAAATATTCATCTTCACTTTTCAATGATCCCAAACTTGAAAACCTCTTGTTCTCTCTAATATCCCGACCAAACGACGAACCGTTCATCTTCACAAAAAAACCAAATCAAAGCTTTCTATTCCAATTACCATCTCTTAATATGAAAAACACACTCAAACACGCACAATCCACAGTCAAGTCAAACACTAAATAAACTCAGTATGAGTGTAATCAAAATAAAAAGTTCAAAAAAAAAGCCATAGGTCCAAAACTTTCAAGTTGCAAAAAAAATTAAGAAAAACAAAAGAACTCTTCAAAAGCTCATCCATGTAAAGGTCAACAAAGAATTTGAAAGACATGAAAACGATCAAACTAAAAAGCTCCAAACGGAAACAAAAGTAATTTAGTCGAAAAAAAGTGCAATAAAAAACAACATAAACGAACCAAAAAGAATTGAAAAGACTAACTTCAAGCATGACTGTATGATTGAGTTAAAACTCAGATACTTGATAAAAGACGCAATTTCTAATCAAATTGATAATCAAACAAAAAATAGATGAATTCACAATAACTTTTAGTGATTACAGAAATCATATTGCTGACAATACCCGGATGGTTCTGGTAAAAGGCAAGAACCATGTTCGAAATGTCGTTTCCCATCTAACTACAGAAAAAAAAAGTAGTAGAGGTAAGTTATAATAACTGATATTGATCGAGCGATTTCTTCTTAATCAGTGATTGTGATAACCCAAACTATTTGTTCTTCAAAAATCAAAATTTTCAAAATAAAGTCTCTATATCTGAGGAAAAACCAACCACTTTAGCCACTAAATTAATCCTTACCTTAAGGTTGTTATGAAGCTTTTAGTGCCACGTCCCTCAAACAAAAAAAAAATTGTTTCTTAGAAACTTCTGTTTGACAGTTAATCTATCAAACCTTCTCATCAAAACATGAACAAAAATTCTCCGAAGTCAGTTTCCTTAACTATCACAACATGCAGAGGCTTTTTCTTCCCAAATGCAATTTCTCATTCTCTTCTTTCGAAAACACACCAATATTCTGGGCAACTCAGCCCTGTCCCAACTATTTCATGCACGCAGGGCATGTAAATCCAAGATGTAAATTAAAAAATTAAAACTCTGTAATTGGTCACTGTGAAACAAACAAAATACTAGTTTTGCTAAAAGTTTTCTTGTTTGAAACCACTGGATGAAAAGCTAACAATGAAAACCTATCGTGACTGTCAAAAACACAGCCGTTATATGCTAACACACCACCAGCATTTGTTTACCCATATCTTAACCTAAAAAACATAAAGAGCTCATAAGCCACGAGCTATGAACCACTCACTATATCCCGCTCCTTCCAAAAATCAATTCCTAAAGCAATATTATCTAAGAAGTGAAAAAACCTCTTTCATATCACACCATCATCTCTTTGTAACAAAGCCACACTATGTGTCGTTGGGTTTAACATTTTTTTTTATAACAGTAAGGGACACACATTACGAATCGCCACCTCTATCGTAGGAATGTTGTAAGAAAAAGTGGCAAAATGTGGAAATCACAACTCGTGTGTTTATATATACTCTTTTTTTTTTTTTTTTTTTTTTTTTTTTTTTTTTCCCTCGTTCTTTATGATGAAACCCTTGTATATTGGCAAGTCACTAACGTAAACAAAAGAAAAAGAAACGTTGCAAGAAGAATCATTATATCACGTGATTTCTAGGTCCAAACTGTCTTGATTTTCTTCAAATCGGAATCGATATCGAGAACGATAAATAATACGACACAACATCAGGCGTTCATGAGGTATAGAATCACACTTTGAACAAAGAAAATACAAACTCCAATAAATAACAACCAAATGTCAAGCACCACATCAAAAAAGGCATTATTCAGAGAGATCGTTAAGAATGTTTTGAACGGGAAAGCGGGAAGAAGTAACGATTTGCCGGAATTTCGTCCGGATATTGCATCTCATCCATACTTATTCCCCTCTAAAAACGTTAGCACCGAGCAAAAGGAAAGACCAGAGCATATCGTGACTGGAGAAGAAGTTTCTATGATTTACAAATCTCTGAACCCTTATATCACAATAAAAAACTTTATCAGTCCCTTGACTGCCAATTCACAGTTGAGACAGCTGGATATAATGTACTATCTGGAAAAGTACGGGATCGTGTCGATATCTAAATTGAGACATCCACACTTGTTTACCTTTGATCACAAGTACCAATTGGTTTTCAAAAACAAGGAATACTCTAGGAGTTATTTCAGAAATGTGAAAAACAGCCTTTATGACGGACAACTATTGACGAAACTAGAGTACAACCTTCAAAATGTCAATAAAGAGCTGAAAGAGCATATCAGTTCTTCTAAATTGGATCCAGCATTTTCAAGTAGTGAAAGGAAAACCAAGGAGCAAAACTATACGTCAAATGCAATGATGCAATATCTCCTTAATTATCCAGAATCTCAAAAAATTTATAAAGTTTACATGAACAACTTGATCAATGCCTTTGAAGGTGAAACGCAGTATAGAGCCAACTTGAAAACGAAGTTTGACTCAAATGGGTTTCCTTTGGACACAGAAAGCTCTTCAAAGTTAAAGGATCAGGTCAAACCAGGAGTCAGCCTAAAAGAGTTTCATGATATAGAAAAGAAAAGCTGCATCTTGGAAACATCGTTGCCTCCAAAATTACTCAACTACAGAAATATACCATCGATTTTGTGGCAATATGACATAAAACACGTTTTCCCATTAAAATGGACTGACCTTGATTCGAATGGATCTCAAGCAGGAAAACCTTCAGTAAAAAACATATACTACATTGCATTTGAAAACACTTTGGACAGCGGCAGATTCACAAGGAACTTTCATGGTTTGCACTTGTATGAGCACCAATTATTGATTGACCCATTGTGTCCCATGTAAAGATAAGTTGATAATCAGAGACACAAGGGATTTGTAAATAGGCTTTGCACACAGAATACATTAAAATAAAAATTTCCAGTCATTCTTCGCGATGGAATAGCCTTTGTTGGTTTTTTCGATATTGTACTTTTCCCACACACCCGATTGGATCCACACCAAATATAAAGTATCCCTATCATGCCAGCTGATTTTGCACCGGTCACCAATCACAGGGACATTAGGTCTTGTATTGCAGATACTGGTGCGAAGTGTTTCTTTGATAGTTGGCTTTTTCTCCTGAGGTTCCGTGATAGACCTCCTCCGGCCCTCAACGTGGGTCTTTTGCTCATTGTCATTTGTGAAGGAAGCTTGTTCACCCGATTTCCTTGGTTCATTTATCCTTTGTGATTCCTCCGCATTATGGAAAACCTGACCTTTTTTGTCAGGCAACTGGAAAATATGTAGAGTTTTTTTATTACTGATGCATGCTATCCGAGAATCATCAGGACTCCATTGCATCTCATACACATTAGCCGGTTCCAATCCTCTTTTGAATTCACAGAATAGATTAGCACTGATGGTACTTTTGCTGTAGAAAACTTGGAAAACTCTAAGAACTGTACCCTTTGACGAACATGTAGCAATATAATTTGCATTATTACTGATTTTCAGATTCTTAATGCTAGTTTTGTGCGCTTTGAATATTCCCATTTCCATATTGATGTGCGAATCGTTGTTATCTAACGGAACTCTGAAAAGCTGAACTTGACCAATTTTTTTTGCACTTGGAAGCGCCAAAAGCTGTTTTTTGAAGTCTAGGTGCTCATTCATGCAGGTTATTTCTGGCATTCCGAATTCTTTGATTCTATCAGACTTGATTTTGAAATTCCTGATTTTTAAATCTGCAGTTAAAAGAAGAAACTGGTTCTTCTTGTTAGAGACGAAAAAACTCAAAATATCATAAGCTTCATACACAACTACCCCAGCAGCATCGTCCCAGACTTTAAATGTGTATTTCTGTGGGGATAGGGTTTTGCTTAAAGGCTTTTGGTGGTGGCTCTCGTGCGAATCACACAACATCAATATTAGATTACTTCTGTGGTATACTTGTGCTTGCGACGGCGTCGCTGACGAACCAAGATTTTCATCAAGTTTCAATTTCAAGGGGCACGCATCAAATACTTGAAGTCTGCTTGTTCGGTCCTTCATTGCTCTTATGCAACAAAAACAACTTCCGTCTTGGTTGAAGGTTACATTTTGGAAAATTTCATTTTTGGAAGAATAAGTCTCATTGGGAAAACGTGTTCCGGTGTTGTTTTGTATTTTGGACACCAAGTCGTTCTCACTCACATCGTTAATCAAAAATATCTTCTGGTGGTTCATTGTTCGTTGAGTTTCACACAGATCTAATGAATTTGTGCCATTCTGTCAAGTATTGCTTGATAGCAAAACTTCTCACTTGGTGTTAATGAGGCGAAATACAGTCATACTACATCCACCCAAAAGCGTGTGCTTATCATGATAAGCTATTGATTTGCTTGACCATTGACCATCCTTTTTTTTTTTTTTTGTTTTTTTTTTTGACGTGCCTTTTAAAGCTTTCAACTACGCATGAATGGTTGCACGTGATCTAGATACCGGATTTGGGTTTTTTGTGCCGTTTTGTGTTCATTTAGATTTTGCTAAAGTTAAATACTCTTTAATAAAACAAAAATGCGAGTGACATGGCACACCGTTCACTGTTGAGTTCATGATCATTAAACTATGCATTGTTCTTACATCGCTTAGTTTTATTGGGGCTTTTTTTGGACAAGTCATATCAGAGACCACCAAAACCACAATCATTCATACAGTTTAGCCGTTATAATGAAAAACAATATTTCAGAAAGATACATTCCAGAGTGTACCTCAAACAAAGCATGGCGTGAATCTAAAGATTTGCAGCATTTCAATTTGTTTTCACAAAAGGATTTGTCGCCGCATGATGTTGTTAGCTTTAAATCGATTGCTGATGAGTTACATGATTTTTCTTTGAAAAAAACCACTGCAGAAAAATATATCACTGTGAAGGGAATGAAAGCAACAAGCTCTACTGCCAAACAACTAAACACACGGAAACATCTAGCAGATATTTTAAACTTTCACCAACCAAGCAAGGTATACCAATTTTGCTTGCACGAGAAAGGCAGCAAAGTATGCAATCATGGTGAGGATGGAGAATCATCTAGACACACAACGTCCGTTCCACCGCTTTACGGCAACGTCAAAAGCGAACTAAAGCTTATCAGTAAGCACAGTTTTTCTGCCAAAGAGCTGTACAAGATTTTCTCTCAAAACAGGTTTTTAAAGCTTTCTGAAATGAGTGCCATTTATTTCAGACAATTGGCCCCATATAGAGTTTTAGATGCGCCTTACTTGCGCAACGATTTTTACTCCAACTTGGTTTCGTGGTCCTCAGTCAACGGAAGCGTTTCTGTTGGTTTGGGTAGCTCTGTCCATTTATGGAAGAAAGAGAGTGGGACAGATGGGCTATTGCCATCAACTTTTTTGTCACCTTATAATGACTTTGTCACCTGTGTGTCATTCTCACCACTAGAGCCGTACTTGATAATAGGAACAAAAAATGGACAGCTAATTTTACTATCTCAACAAAGAAAGCACAGCGCAAGACATGGTCTTGCTGACCATAGTGCAGTGATGGCAACGTTCACAACGAGCAGTAGAAAGGGAATATGTTGTATCAAATGGTTTCAAAAACGCAGTGAAAACGAATTTTTATGTGGAAACGAATGTGGTGAAGTTTATCATATTAGAATCAGCGACATATACCAGGAAGATGCGGCAAGGGTTGGTGTGGCCAACAGGGTGCGTGCAATCAATTCAACTACAGATCACCCAGGCACTCAAAATCGCGTGTCTTTGCAAACTGAACAGCACAGCTCCGATGAATATCTTTCTTTGAGAGCTATACCAAGAATTTCAAACGCAAGATTAAGTGATGAACGTCTGAATCGCGGAACCAACAATGGTGAAGTGGCTGAGAGCGAATGGGATATTCCTGATGATGTTGAGGAAAATTGGAGAGACGACATAGGTGAGGAAAGCTCAAATTACTCCTCACAGGAAGACAATGATGAAACTTCTGATGTGGGACTTGATTCTGCCGGAAAATTTCTAAAGCATGAACACACAAAAGTATACAAGATAAGAGAGGTTGCTCTGCTCAAATGCCAAGCCCAACAAGTGTGTGGAATAGATATCAACGAGGAACAAGGTCATATACAGATGGCTGTTGGTGGTAATGACAATACATGTTCAATTTGGAACATCACCGACATCTCAAACCCAGTGTTTCAGTACAATCTTTTTCACAAAGCTGCCATCAAGGCGGTTTCGTTCTGTCCATGGGCCAAGAACCTTTTGGCTACGGGAGGTGGATCAAAAGACCGTTGCATTAGATTTTGGCATACCGGCTCTGGTGTTTTGCTAAAGGAAATAAAAACCAGTGGGCAAATAACCTCTTTGGTATGGTCTTCTAAAAAAAAGCAAATTACTGCGTCTTTTGGTTTTAACGACCCTGAAAATCCGTTATTATTGAGAACATACAGCTACCCATCCATGTCGGTGGTTGCGCAAGTTTCCGTGGCAAAAAGTTTGCGTGTCTTGAGCACTGCATTGTCTCCAGATAAAACTTGCGTATGCATAGCTACAAATGACGAAACTGTTAGATTTTTCAAGCTATGGGATGCAAAAGATGCCGACATGGTGGAAAGCCAGGTCGACGGTATCTACAATAGTGCCCTTATTGAGCATAATGAAAAGATCGAGACGCTTGGCCAAATAAT
The DNA here is from genome assembly GCA_000585475.3 of Hanseniaspora vineae. Lineage (NCBI taxonomy): Eukaryota > Fungi > Ascomycota > Saccharomycetes > Saccharomycodales > Saccharomycodaceae > Hanseniaspora > Hanseniaspora vineae. The sequence goes on from JFAV03000043.1 coordinate 24,350, forward strand.
GCGATAGTTTTTAGGACTTTGTGGTGTGTTTGATATTTGTATAGGATTTTATGATCTAAGATGTCCCTCGGGCAATGTTTTCATTGCAAACTTCCTTCTGACTTGTTCTTGTAAGCCTGGTAACTAACATTTTTTCGCGAACCAAGGTTTAGATCCAGCGCGTAACATTCTCGAGCTTCTATGGAGATCGGCAAAAAAAACCTCAATACAGAGAGACGTCAAATTTCAAAGGAACTAACTAAGCAGTGCATCAAAATGAACTTGAAATCAGACACAGCAGACCATCAAAAGCGGGGCCATTTGCTATAAAGTTGCAACCTGAAATCATGTCAAGTGTTCAACTGTTTTGGCCTGCTCTGCCCAGCAACATAGCTCCTCGGGAACAGCAGAACATGGCGGTTATTGGACGAAAAATCGAAGGAACAGAAAACAAGTTTCTTGCGTTGAGCGTAGTCGATGAAAAGTACAGAGATAGTGCTTTGATTAGTATACCGCTTGCCTGCAACACCAACAACACTGACATATATTGCATACTAGGGTCATATCGGCATTCAGATAAGAGGTTTACAAGTTTTTTCGAGGCAGGAACAAAACTACAAGTTGTGTATTTTGAAAGCCCTCGAATGTGGCAAATGCAGTTTTATTCTTTGCGACCAATTAACTTGTCCACCCCAAGCAGCTTATTGTTATTACAATTATCACAGGAAAACAATTTTACTTTGGTCGAAACAGACTACGCATGTTCTAAGTACAAAGGGTTTCAAGAAATTTACTACAGTTGCCACACTTTGAAAGATGACAACATTCAGTCGGTGCTTGATGAGATCAATATCATAGACCATCACTTCAATGCTTTTGTTCAAAGCTTTCCTGATCTTCCACTATCAAAAAGGCAAAGATTTTTCTGGAAATTTTCCAAACGCACACGGGACGTGTGGCACATCTTCTTAACATATTTTGTACTGCTAATTAGAGTTTTTTGTGAATTGTGGTTTCAAATATGTCGTTTTTCTTTTCTGGACAAGTACTCTGCCACAGGTCTTCAAATCAATTTACGGTGCAGGCAACTTTGTCATTTCCCATTGCAATATGTAAATATATGGAGAAAAAAAGCATTTAAGCGCCAACTAACTTTGTCGAAATCTCGATATTACAGTTACTTGGACTACATACGATTTTACAACACCATATGGTTGATTGTGAATGATGTTTGTTTTGGGTTTACTCTAAGTTCTTATTTGTTGATCAATGCCAATACAATCTCAATACAGTTCAACAGGTATTTGGAGTATTTTTTCGTTGATGGTGTGAGAAGTTTGACACTGTTTTTGAGCAAATCACCGTTTGGAATCAAGTTGAATGACGAATTGAGCAATTTCTTGAGAGAGTTGTTCTTGGGAATTATAGAATTTTTCCATGAAGTATATCTCAAGCAGATAGTTTCTCCAGCGTTTTTGAGCAAAGTCATCAAAGTTGTTGGTTTAGCAAGTTACCTTTGCGGAGCGACATTTGCTCTTTCGATATGCATTGACTATTTGTCGTTGATTTCTTTGCATTTGAAACTGTTTTACAGAATATCTTCCAAATTGTATGGGTGGCAATTGAGCCTGATGCGGTCACTATTTTACTTGTTTTGTGGGAAAAAGAACAATGTTTTGAGAAGCAGAGTTGATAACGAGGAATTTCCGCTAGATGTCATGCTCATGGGGATTCTATTCTTTGTGATTCTAGTTTTTCTACTTCCAACGGTTTTCGCTTTTTACATCACTTACTCTGTGCTAGAGTATTTTACGGCAATTACTGAAATATTTTTTGAGTCAGCGGTGATGCTTTTAAACCATTTCCCCTTGTTTGTTTTGATGTTGAGGTGTAAAGACAGCGCAAGAGTCCCCGGAGGAATTAAATTCGATATTTGCCATGAAAGGTCGCTGGTCCTCGATGATGGGATTACAAAAAATTGCGTGCCAAGCATAAAGCTTCAAAATGTTCCTTTAAATCTGGCCCAGATTTTTGGCTCATTCCGTCAAGTTATGAAAGATTTGAGTGATCAATATTTTTCCTTGGGTACGCTGAAGAGCATTTTTTTAGGACGAGATATAGCAGTGCGCAGAACTGATTTATACGCAACTTTGTATTCCAGCATTCCCGCCAAGGTGATCGGAATTCAAGATTTGCAAGATTTGATGAAACAAGGTTTCAGTGATTGTGGAAATGAGATGAAGAAGAAGCTAAAGTAATCAATCAGTGGTTTGAAGCCGAAAGGCAATAAACACACTCTCTTCGGGGGGGAGAGGGGGGTTTCTTTTGTTTGAGTAATATTATGTTTATAGAAGTATTTACACGGATAACTGGAGTATGCAGCCCATTGAGCCAAATAATTTCAACCTTTCTCATTTCTTCTTTTTGTTTCCTGAAGCAGCCGGTGCTTTCTTCTTTGGTGGGGCACCTTTACCTCTCTTTCTCTTTCTCATTGCAGCGTCAACTCTGTATTGTTCATCTGAATTGATTAGTTTGACATGAGGATAGCCCAAATCTTCTTCGATTCTTTTCTTTATGTGTGTGCCCTTTGGAAAGTCTGGATCACCGTAGTACTGTACCACTGCTGGACCCTTTAATCTTTGAGATAGATATTTGGAACCTGCTCTTGCACAGGAGGGATTGAAATTCTGATCAAAAATTTTGGCAGATAGTTCGGCAATTTTCAGAGCTTTCGCCTTGATGGATGAGGACATGGCAATGTGTGTATGGATATGTTGTTTGCGGTGGAGAGCACAGAGCGATGCAGTCTTCTGGGGATGTTTCTCCTGAGCTATTGACGTTTACAAGTGTGTTTGGTTCACTTTTGGAAATCCTTGTGCATTATTTCGAGTTGGTGAAAAAAATTCACTTGAAGCTTTGAAACCAAAAAATTAATTTGCACGTGACGTGCTTTTTGATTAAAGCGTTACAATCATTAGCTCCAGTTCAAGCGGGTTTGTGTTGAAACTCACACATGAGCAATTCCAACTCTTGTCAAGTCACGAAGCTCGATGTTAAGCCAAAAAACTTATGTCAAAACTTATTAAAAACCAGAAATTATACAATAATCATAAACTAGAAAGTTACGATAAGATTAAAACAGATACAGAAATTTTACAGAAAAATACACATATATACAGAATATACTGTTTTTTCTCCGATAATTATTAAAATATGAGTTAATCTTTGAATTACCAAGAGGCAGATTCAGTGTTGGTTTCAGCCCATTCAGCAGCTTCAGTGGCAGTAGCAGCTTCTTCTTCTTGAGCTTCTTCTTCTGGCAATTCTTCGGTTTGACCAGTGGCAGCGGCAGCAGCAGCAGCGGCTTCAGCGGTTTGTTGTTCGATTTCTTCTGGGTTTCTGTAGAAGTACAAATCTGGCATGATAGACCATGGTTGAGTTCTGTCGGTCAAAGCACCTCTCAATCTCAAGACTTCTCTAGCCAACAAGTACCAGATCAAACCAATAGAGTTTTTACCTCTGTTGTTACATGGAATAGCAACATCAACAAATTCAGATGGAGAGTCCAAATCGGTCAAAGCAATGACTGGGATGTTAACGTAAGAAGATTCTTTGATGGCTTGAGCATCGGATCTTGGGTCGGTAACAATGATCAATCTTGGTTCTTTGAAAGATCTGGTGATGTAGTTGGTGAAAGAACCTGGAGTGAATCTACCGGCAATGGCAGTAGCACCGGTGTGAGCAGCAAATTTCAAAACAGCTCTTTGACCGAAAGTTCTGGAGGAAATAGCGACAACATCTTCTGGGTTTGGAATGGCAGCAATGATTCTGGCAGCCAAAACAATTTTTTCCCAGGTTTTACCGATATCGATAACACTGACACCGTCAGCTCTGGTGCTGTGGACGTATGGTTCTTGGTGGACCTGCAAACAAAATAGTAGTATTATAGTTATTTGTTTAAAAAATTAAAACAAAAATTATAACAAAGTTTTGTTAGTAAACTTATTGATTCTTTTGAACTGATATTTTTTTTCTGAATACTTTGATGTTTATTTTATTATAGTACTTTCTTGGATAAGCTTTTTGGTACCTTTTATCTTGAATTGTAAAAATAAAAAGCTAAATAAAAGTCACTTAGAGAGAGGAGAACTAGAGTAAGTATAGATAATTGAGTCTGAGACTTGGGCATCGAAAGTGCAAAAAAGAGTGATTTTAAGCATTGGAAATTCGTGCATAGGGAAGAACATAGTTTGCACTTGAAAGAAACATAAGCACTTCAAAAAAAATGTGAGCATTTGACAAAAAAAAGAACTTTGATCCTTAACAATTACAAGCTTGAAAAAAGACAAGCTCGTTCATTGATGTATATCAGTTTCTTGCAAAAAGCCAACACTCATTTTAGAAATTTTATATTTCCCCGCGAAATCTTTTCTCTTCAAAAATATGCTCGACTTTGTTCAGCTCGTTTTCACTTGAATTCCATGCTTTTAATTTCTCAGGTCTCCTCATTATTTTATCACAAATTACTCTAGTTCATTGCTGCAATTTTTTTGTAATTGTTGTTGTTTGTTTACTCTCTCTAAACTTTATTACATTTTCTCAAAAGACAGCGTGTTAAAACGCAGAATGAGACTACTGCATCATCACACATTATCCAAAGAAAAACCTATAATAAAATTCAAAGTATTTCCAGGGGGAGCTTGAATTCCGTGCTTCTAATTAAAAAACACAACCAAGAAACCCACATGCATGCCTGCATGCATGCTTGCAGCGTGTCCTTGGTCTTTTGTATTTCGATCAACACAGAACCCTGCACCTCCTGGTGAACAAAAATTGGGGAGTTCCTTAACATACTTGAACGTTCTTGTGACCCAAGTGAACGTTAGCAGCCAACAACAATTGGGCATCTTCTTCAGTCAAATCAAAGGTAGCTGGTAGAGACATTATGTGAGCTAGTTTGGTGTTTCTGTTGTACTTTTTCTTAGGAGTTTTTTTTGAACAAGAATCTAAGGCATATGATGTGATATTAGACGTTGCAAATATAGAAAAGAATTACCTTCTTGATATTTTCGACGAAAGACCTCAAGCTCCATCAAGAATCGAAAATGTTCGTTAAACAGCCGTCTGGCACTGTATCATGTACTACAAAACCTCGAACTTCACTTGACCACTGCAAGAAACTGGAGAAAAAACGAAAACTGCATGTGTAATGGCCAAGTGAACAAAAACCAAAGGAAAAAAAAAAAAACCTTATGAAATTTTTCAGCCGGCAAAAAAGAAATTTTTTTTATTTTTTTTTTTCGCACTGAAGGTTAACTATTGATTGAATTGCAATGGTGTGATCGGGTATCAAACAATATTGAGGGTAACCGCATGTGAGCGCTAAATTAAAGAATACCTTTTTTGAAGACCATAAATTCTGTAGCTGCATAACAGAAGGTTAGTTCATCACGTGGCTAACAGTTTTTTAAGAAGCATTTAGGCTTAGAGTTTCTGGGCTACTAGGCTATGAATGGCTGGACACCAACCTCTATGCAAGGCTAAAGTGTTTTTTTGTAGGCTGAAGTAAATTGGCTCTGGGCCACAATGGTATACAATTATAATGCTTTCCAAATCCTGCCTTTACAATTTCCAAGTATGGTTCTGTTAAAGGTTGCAGTAATGGTTGACTTTTTTTGTAATTTTTTTGCATTACATTCGTATTTAATGATATAAAATGTTTTTTTTTTTGTTTTTTTGTTGCTTTTCAATTTGATAATGTAAAACAAAATCATTATTCTGATATTGCTCAACTGCAACAGCTAATAAAAATGTAAGGATGTAAAAAATAGCAATGTCACAGATAGTATTTCAACAAATAAAAACAGCTGTATCACGTGCCAAACGGTTTGAAAAACGGGAACGTATATTTTCTGAATTTTTGACTTTTCTGTGTTTTGTTGTGTTTTTTTTTTTTTTTCTTTGCCAAATCTGCACCCCCCAGAAATAATGATTTACGGTTGCTCAAAAGTGCGAAGACACTTGAACAACTTTTGAACATTGGTGCAGATACGGCTTGGTGATTAAGAAAAATGTCACAGCGCAAACAAGCAAGACATCATTTTTCAATCGGTGTTTCGGTGAACGACTAATTTTCTCTTCAAAATTGCAATTTTGATTTACCAAAAAGAATACATGGCCAAGACTTGATAACGGCTTCTAAAAAAAAAAAAAACAAAAAAGATTAATCAAAGTGGTGAGGTTATACCACAAAGAGGAAAATCTGAATTTAAGGGACATACTTTGATCTCACCAAGATCTAGTCAGCAAGTGTATTTAAGGAGGGTTACTTTAAAGCGTGATATTTTGTTTTTGCCGATTTCAGAAGCACAGAAACCAAGGTCACCTTAATACTAAAGGATCATAAATCAAAGACTATATTCTACGGAAGAAACACAGAAGGACCACACACTAGAAGTGATTTTTACGGACATTCCTCATACATCAACATGAGTTTTCAAAATGAACAGCCTCCAATGTCTTTGCCAGACTCATCTAATGCTGACCATTTCAAAAGAGTATTTTTCAACCTGATAAGATTGCCTGATTTCAAGCACAAACTGGAGTGGGAATTTTCTCATTCTTTGATTGCTAAATCAGCCAATACCAGTTTTTTCATAGCACTTTTCGTGATATGTGGGCTGATCCCCTTACTGAATTACCTTTTACTCAACTTTCCCAAAGTAAACATGTTTTTTTCACATTATCACAAACACAACAAACATTTTAATCAAAGGAGAAGAAGCAGTGCTGCAAATCTTGATCCTGCTGCAAACACATTTGCACACAAATGGCACAGATTCATAAACAAAACCATTTCGTACGTGATATACAACACCTCGCTGAAACAGTTTTTGTTATGGGGCACTATTGTTTCTGTGTGTGGGACGTGGAAAAATTATGGTGACTTGATCAACATTACTAAAAGACTTGGCCGGATCAGTTGTGCTCTTTATCCACCACTTCTTTGCTTGACTTTGAGACCAAGTCCGCTTCCTCATACCATGTATTTGAATTTGATCCCTGTACACAAATGGATTAGCAGAATAGTCATATTGGCGAGTTTTTTGCACACTGTTTTGTATTTCTCATATTTCATTTATTTCAATTCATTGTTCAAAGTTTTGAAATGGGCAAATTTTGCAGGAGTCTTGGCAATGTGTTGTTTTATAATCATTGGAGTCACATCTTTGAGACTGGTCAGACGTGGTAATTTTACTTTTTTCTATTCAAATCATTATGTTTGCACATGGATCAGTGTGGTGTTGTTGGATATCCATTCAAGGCCAACAATCAAATGGTTTACCTCAATGAATTATATGTTGCTTGTGGGTCAAATTTTTTATAGATTATATCATACCAAAAAATGTGAAAAAGTCAGCATTGTCAACATATCATCAAACTTGTCTATTATGGAATTCGACAGAAAATATTTGACTAAGCAACCAGAATATCCATCAAGTCACGTCAGAATTAATAATCTTCACTATGAAAACAATAATGCATTGCAAAGATGGTGGAAACTCGTTTGGTACACAGTTATTCCGCTACAGCACCCGTTTACAGTTGCATCTTTGCCTAATGAAGATAACGTTAGATTGATTATTCGGAAGGGTAATTTTCCCTTAATAGACCAGGCTCCGTATGCAATTACTGGGACTTTTGAATCCAAAGTACCCTTCTTACACAAGCCAAACAAAGCACCCCATTACATGGCGTCATCTGTAAGCTCACCTGTTTCTCCATTGTTGTTTGATGAGTCCCATGGGAAAAAGAAATTTTATATTGATGCAAGAAAAGTATTGATTGTGGTTGGTGGAAGTGCGATTTCATTTGGGTTACCTTTATTAAGAGTGTTGAATTACAATGGGATCAATTGTAAACTGATCTGGGTTACAAGAGATTACCAAGATCTTTGCTTGTTGAATTACTTTCAAAAAAATTTCTATGGGTTGGAGATTTACATTACTGGCGAAGAGTTTAAAAATGAACAGGACCTAGGTATAGATTATGTTGACTATGAAGACGAAGATGCAGATGATGAGGCAAACATGACAAACGGATTGCAAAACCAGAAACCATCAGCACCAGCTAACACAGGATACGGGTCTATAAGCCAGTGGAACAGAAACTTGGATTCAAATCCAAACATTCCACAGACAGCTCAAAATCAACCAGTTTCAGTAGCCATCACCACAAATTCTGCAGACGATGAAATTGATTTCACCAATTTCCACATGGACAAACAAGCAAAGCAACAAAAGAAGAATGCCCAGGGCTCTGACCCACACAGCGCTGCTTTGCCGGAACAAAAATCCAATTTCCGGAAACCGTCAGTCGTTTTCCCGCCTTCAGTAGACACGTCTTACGGTCAGGAAACGAGAATCCAGGTGCCTTCTGGTGTGTGTGTCAATTTTGGCAGACCAACATTGGGAGCAAAAGAGTACGTTTGGTGTTTGGAAGGTGACTGTGACATTTCGATGATCCAGGCAGCGCTTTTCGAAGAAGGCTTCTGCGTGGAGAGCACGCTTGAGCAAGAAGATTTGAGAACTGATGCACAGGCGGCCTCTGAGGAGGGCAACGCACCAGGTGCAAGTTCCACGGGGAAAGGGGGCATTACCCCGGAAAAGTTGTCCAAAACGTGGGTTGTGGCAGCCGGCCCACAGGGTTTGGTTGATTCTGCAAAAAAGTGGAGCTTGGAACACGGATTTCAATTCCATGACGAGGTTTACTTTTAGCACTGAGAGTTTCAAGGGTGTGGTGAAAGAATGCAGCTTGCTCAGATACTATAACAGGGGATGGTTTCGTGCTGTATAAAACTCAAACTCTCGATATATATATATATTCTAAGATTTTCGTACAAGTCAACTTGGTTGGTATCTTGTCTGATTGCCTGTGCTTGAGATATGACTTGGAGACTTTGGGTATACAGCAGCAACCTGCAACTACTCGTGCAAAAAAAATGGACAAATGTTTATGTGCTATTGTGTCCGTGTAAGCTTTGTTGAACAGGTATTGGCTTTGCGGAAACGACTCTGATCACTTGCACTGATACCGTTTTAAACGTTCAAGATACACTCGCGTTGCAGACTTCACTAAACGTTTCTTCATGAACACTCACAATTGTGGGACCACCTACTGCACTACCAGCTTCGTTTTTTTTCCGTGGCTTTGGGAACAGTTGCCTTTCTCCAATGCCGATCACTTTTCGCCAAAGTTTAGACGGATTCCCCAGTAGTCAAGTCTTCCCTTGAACTTGCTGTCACTTGGACTTTCTTCGTTCAACGCTCCGGATATATCCGAGGAGAATTCACTCAAGCAAGTACTCTGTTCAAGGTTTTCGAATATAATAAATTATCTATAATTTTATAGGTATTACATAAAACATGCTGATGTTAGGCGCATGTTGCTGTCCGATAAGCTAGTATACATGTTGTTTCGACACTTTGCACCTCGCGGTGCAAGTTCACCAAAAAGGGCAGTGTCTTTCAGATTATGAGAGGTGTTTGGTGAGCCGGTGGTCAGGTATGCTGAGAGGGCAATTCTAGCGTACACTTTTAGTATGTTGTGCGTCTTCACACTGAGCTCTCACTAAATAATAGTTGGTCTTTAGGCATCTGCTTAATTATCTCCGCCCCACCCCCTGTAAGCACTTGCAGCTTACACTCGCTTGGCTCGTGATGTTGCTCAAGTTCAAACGTTATAATCCCTAACAAACGGTTTTGGCTTTTCTGATCTCTCTTCATCATCCTTGTTGTTTCTCAATTTGTAAATTTTCGGCACTTCTTTATTCAAAACCGTGTTCAAATCAGCAGGCAAAGTTTCATCTTTGTAGTAATTGATTGTTTCTGCACTCTTCACAAAATCATAATCTTCAGTGATGTGGAACTTCTTTTCGATTTCAATGTAGTGGTCAATTTCATCTTTGATCACTGAGTTTTTCAAGAAATTCATCAATTGTTCTTTACTTTGGAACCCCTTTGACTGAACTGGCATTGTGACTGCATCATTTGCACCGGTGACAGTGCTGATGTTCAATAGCAGACTGTTGTACTCGTCAAAACTTGTGATATTCAAAGCAGCAAATGTTTTTTCGAACAAGTTGTCGTGGAATTGCTGGATCAATCTTGATCTGTGGGATCTTTCCACTAGTGGCCAGTGATTGATATCGTGGATCAATGTTTCTTTCTCTAGCAAGTTTTTGGTGTAATCCATTTCAATGTTCATCGTTTCCAATCTGTTCAAAGTTGTGTGTTGCAAATTCAAGACATAGATCAACGTTTCGTCTTGGAAAAATTCAATGTAGTCTTTGTCTTCTTGGTTCTGCTTGATAGTTTTCAGCAAGTTTTCATGCAATGTTTCCACATCGGTTTGACCCATTTGTGACCGTTCGAAATACGAGGTTGAGAATTTTTGTTTTGTCCATGAATTTGGAATCCATGCTCTCAATTCAGGAACATAATTGTGGTATCTGAAATCGTGAGTCTTTGCATATAGCAATTTGGACAATGAATATTCACTTTTCAAAGATGGCAATGATTGGTGTGGCACTTGTGCTGGAACCCCACCAAACAAGACTTTTTTGGTTGGCACCAATTCGTCAATCAATGAGAAATGTTTATTTTTACAGTTAACAATTCCGTGATCTTTGTGGAATTGCAATACGTTGTCCATAGTTTTGTCATCCAATGCTTTTTGTTCATCAACAAATCTCAGGTGGTCGTTCTTGTTGATGTTATTATTTTCGTTACTGTAACCAACTCCGGTGATATCAATGTAATAACCAGAGGTGATATCCACCAATCTTGCATCAATATGATTGTACCATTCGTCACTGTAATGACGTCCTTTCAAAATGTATGGAGAAACATCAAAAAACATTGGACTTCCATTTTCACTAACAATCAAAGTTTGATTGAATTTTTCTGCCAAAAGAATCAAATCGTTGATTGGTAATTGAACATCGTGATCGTCATCCCATGGGAATACTTCTGCGTTGTACACATATGCTAATAACGAACCATGTGCCAACCATGACGACACTTGTTTTGTTCCCTCAATGAATTTGAACCATACTCTTGCCAAATCATGCAAACTTTGGCCCTTTGTCAGAACATTATGGTCCAGAGGATAATTGAAAAATTGTGGATAAATGTGTGCATCGAAATCTCTTGCCTCTAAAAAGTATCTAAATTCACTGGTATTTTGATGTGTTGAAGGATGATCTACAAATTTTTTAGCAGCATTGAAATGTTCTTGATGAGCTGGCAAAACGTTTTTGTTATTTTCAGTGGATTCTTGTCTATATGGATCGAATTTCGTATCAAATCTGTCAAAAGTAGATCCAACTTTGATTTCATTGTCTTGGTATTCCATTTTGTTCCATGCCATATCAAGAATATTGGTGATAGAAGATGTGTCAAATTTGTTGTTTACTTTTTTTTTGGTTGATTTTTTTTGTGCAGCTTGTCCACTTTTTTCCAATTTATTTCTAACAATATCTGATTCTCTTGTTTGGAAAAAAGGTGTACTAAATTTAGTCTTGTATTGTTTAATATCCCCATTTCTCGAATCCAAAAAAGTCAAACTTAATGGTTGCATTTTCCCGTTGTATAAATAACTACTTGTCAAAATATGCATTGCCTTTTCTGAAACATGATCATATAAATAATCAACATCAATACCATCAGATTCCAAATCTGGATGTATATTCATAACCATTTCTTCTTTAGATCTGATATCTTTGCAATATTGTCTGATTTTATCATGATCCAATTGTTTATTTTCTTCTTTTTGATCATTATACAATTTGGAACATGATAATTTTTCCAAATAATCTCTTGTTTCAATATATTTATTCAAATTATCACCAACATTTTTACGCCAATCATACCAATTGAATGGTAGTTCTCCTATAGCAGGAAAAGAATCAATCAATTGATAATAACCAGCCAAGGTTCTTTTGATATCAAATTCATAAGTTTTCTGATCTTTCGAAGGTAAGAATTGTGGAGCAGACTCCGTTTCTTGATTTTGTTTTTCCATTTGTAATTCATACAAATCTCTTTGTGTGATATCGGGATATTCAAATGCACTAGATTGAATATTTGTTTCAACATTATGTTTATTGAATTTTGTATTTCTGTACAAATTTTTCAAATGTGTAATGATATCGATTGTTTTAGCAGTATTGATTTTAGATGGTGCAATATTGTTCAAGTTGGTACTCTGATATGCTGTGTTGATATAAGAGGAGGAACTGGTACCACTAGTACCAGTAGTAGATGTACCCAGAACATTATCCATCAGAGATGGTAAACTGTTCATATATGATTGTAATTGTTCATTTTTGTGTGCTTCCAATTTATGCAATATGGTGATTGTTGTTAGAAGAATGAATAGAGATAAACAAATGTGTTTTAACAATTTGTGTCTTCTGAAAAACATAGAAGCGAAATATCTCATATTTGGGCTAGTGGTGATAGTGGTGGTGTTGTTGCTTTTTCGTGAATCTGTGCTATTATATGTTATCTGAATATCAAAGTTGATACTATTTTATAATGAAATCGTATTTATTGTTTCGATTTTGTTATTCTATCTTTTATTATTATAACTTATTCAAATAGCAACTTAACTCACTATTCTTTCGGTCCTTGTGTTTTTTTTTTTTTTCCCTTTTAATAAGATTTTTAAGCTTTCGTTCCTTTTATAAATTATAAAATTTTTTTTTTTTTCTAATTTTCTTATATTTATTGTTCTTTAAGTTTTCAACTGTAAATCTAACTAGTCTTTTATATGAAACAGATGCAAATAGTTTGATGAAATTGAACGATTACATTAGAAAGAAGGATTACCTAAATTTAGCAAGTCTTTATATATATAAATATATATACATATATACATTTCAATGAGATAGATTACTAATTATCATGTACAATACATCTGATATACCAAATCCCATTTCAAATACCGCGATAACTGACTGATTAATCAAGTGGAGAATTAATTCCTGGACGAAAGAAGAACAAGCTCTCTAAATTTTTTGCCTTTATATATAGATATTTATATCGTAGAAGAAAGGATTAAAAAAGAAAAGGTGATCAAGACTATTTGATTATGTGTTCACAGGAGACATGCTCACAGTATGGTAATGTACACAACATCATACGCTAATTCACAAATTGTTCAACGATCGGTAAATAAAGATTTCAAACAAGTAAAGTCCCTTGCATTAAAGAGTATAATAATAATAATAATAATAATAATAATAATAATAATAATAATGAAATTTTACATGGAATAAATGAATCAAGGAACGTTATTCATTGGGTAGTATAGAAACGGAAGAGAAAGTACTATTTATATGGTTATATGCGATTAACCTCTCACTGTCTCGCTGTCAAACTGTCTCGCTGTCGATTTCATCGGTGAAAAGTCCCTTGTTTCATCATCCATTGTATTTATGCATTTTATACACAGACACACAGACACACTGACAGACACACAGACACAGACACAGACACAGACACAGACACAGACACAGACACAGACACATATATATATATATATATATAT